>CM064875.1:21193239-21461060 GCA_032719365.1 Prinsepia uniflora
ATGGAGGAGAGTGGAGTGAGGGAGCAACATCGAAGATGTTTCTGTGGAAAGTTGTGACACTGAACACGTCATGGGCCGATGATAACCTAGGGATGAGGTTTCTTGTTTGTCCAGATCATCGTTTAAGTAATTGAAGTGTAGAGATTTTGTTTTTCAAAGGAATTTTATGTGTTTGGATGTAATTTCTGAAACAAAATTCTGGGTAATTTCAATTTTGAATGATTTTTTCAGTGTGTGCCATTTATGATTTTTGAAATAGTAGTCGAATTTGTTAAATTTTTCCCGTATTTGCAATTTCATTTCCATGTAACCAATTGTATGGTTTGGTAATGTAGGTGGAATTTCAAATAGGTTGTAGCAAAAGGTGTGACTTTTAGGAGTGGTTAGATCCGAAGATATGCAAAGGGTCAACAATAATAATTCCTGGATTGCTCAGGAAGCTTGACATTGGAGAAGAGCAATTGTTGAATGAAAAGAGGAAGGTGTTTAAGCTTAGGATTGCAATTTTTTTTTTGTATTGTTTGGAGTTTGGAGTTATATATGGGTAGGATGTTATGAGTAGGATGTTATGAAAATTTTAAGCTTAAAGTAAGTAAGCGGTTAAGGTAAATGGTAGTAAGATGTTATGAAAGATTTAAGTTATGAGCCTAAATGTTATGAAATGGTGGAACTGATCACTTTGGTTGGAAATATTGTTTCCTATGAATTGTTATGAGACTTGGCCAAGTTGAGTATAGAAGTTTGGCCAAAAAAGAAGCCTATAACGATGTGCATAGAAACTTAACAATTTGAGCTTGCAAAATGACCATAAATTGAGCATAATATTGTCATTCAAATTTGGACTATTACAATTGAGTAAAATAACCAAAAAAGACCAAAATGACACAAACAAAAAGCTTTTGAAGTCCAATATGTCAAAAAAAGGATGTATTGGACTTGTAAGGTTTGGATTACAAAAGCAATTAGCACTGCTTGTTTCCAAGTGAATACAAAATATCATAGGAAAAAGTAGTAGGCTAGGAAAAATGGCCATCTAATAATTGTGGTGGTGCAGAAGCAATTCACTTGCCATCTTCATCCAATCATTGTCCCTTGTATTTGGTTTTTTCTTTGCAGGTGACTTGATTCTCCTTGTTGGCCTTTTCTACCTACCCCTCTTGGTTGGTGTTGAGGAAACAATGGGAGATGGAGGTGCTGGTTGGACTGAAAAGGCAACTAGGGGAGATGGAGATGCTGGTTGGTATGGTGAGGAAGCTAAGGGAGATGGAGGTGCTTGTTGGTCTGAAGAGTCATTTTGGGGTGGTGGAGGTGGTGGTTGGTATAGTGAGGCAACTATAGAAGATGAAGCTACTGGTTGGTCTAGTGAGGCAGCTAGGAGAGATGAAGGTGTTGGTTGGTCTGAAGAGTCATTTTTTTGGGGGGGGGGGGGGGGGGGGGGGTGAGGGTGTTGGTTGGACTGAAGAGTTATTTTTTTGAGGCTGAGATGGTGGAGGTGAAGTAGTTAATGATGAACATGTTTTCTTGCTTCTTCTCACCTAAGCAAAACGAAACCATCTATCTCAAAATGCACATGTAAATAGAATTGTCTCAAAATGCACATGTATTGCCTAATTCAGTCTCAAAGTGCACATGTCTACACTAACTATGCACATGTCTACACTAACTATGTCTCAAAATGCACATATCTACACTAATTCTATCTCAAATTGCACATGTATACACTAAATCTTAGATACGATATATCATCCTAATATTCATCGTACACACATTGGCCACACAATGTCAGGGCCTACCCCTAATCCCCCGGGATTAAGGGCTAAACTCTGCTCCTGTCTAACTTATGCATGACACGAAGGCTAAACGGACATCCAACCTCCATGTGATACGTAAGTCGGACAAGGGATTTTCGATCCAACCGTCCAAAAACTTCCGAACTTCCCAGAGTGCGCAGAGTCTACTGTGGATCGTACGTGTGATGTCTCCGTCTCTCTCGACCGACAGCCCGCGCCGCAACAACCTGTAGGGTATCGAAAACACAAAAAGACTGTGAGTGGACAAAAATAAAATATGAGTTTAAAAACAGTTCAATAAAACAATTACAGTTATACCCTTCATTTCAAAACCAATGCATGCATATCAAATTCATGTCATAAAAACCATTCAATATTCCGATTAAGAAAACCATGTAAGAAAAACCGAACACAGGTTTCCTTTTTTCCAAATCCCGGGCCTCAGTCCAAAACCTCGGAAAACCATTATTAAAAACCATACCATGTAATGACCCGTCCCAAATTCCGGGATTAAATTAGTGACTAATCTTGATTAGTGAGGTTGATCGGTGGTTAGTAGGGCGAAATCGGACAAAATGTAGAAAATGACCGTTTTGCCCCTAGTTGTGGGCAAAATGTTGACTTTTTGATCCAGCGGTCATATGGACTTTGACCGAATACCGTGACGTAGTTCGGGACGTCACGAGTTCATAGACAGGTGGCACGTTCGATTCCGACATTCGAGGAGAAAGTTATGACGTTCGTAAGTTGAGGGGCATTTTGGTAATTTGGCATATTAGGGGCCAAATGTTGACTTTTTGACCGGGAGGTCCGATGGACGAGGGACAAGGACCGTTACGTAGGTCTCGTCGATACGAATCCAATGACAGGCGGCATGCCGAAATCGGAGGTTCGACGACGAAGTCATAGTCACGGGAACGAATTAACGAACCGAGGCTCCGATTAAAATAATAATAAAATAATAAATAGTAACTGATGACTGTGCACACCTGGATGAGTGACAAGTGTCACCCATCCCCTAATCTAAGCCCTAAAACCTGATCCATGTTTCCCTCCAAACACCATCATTACTACATCATCATCTCTAATCATCCTTGTCTTCCATTTTCTCCTTCATTTTCTTCATATTTTCCTTACACCGTGAACAACACAAACTGAGTGTGTGAGCTGGGGGAATTGGCTGCCTTCTCACTGCATAATTGAGGGAATTGAGAGACTTGAAGACTGAATTATTGAGAGAAACACAAGGGACAGAGAGAGGGAGGTTGAAATCAAAATCGGAATTTTGGAGTTTGAGAGGGAAAATTCGAAATTAAATCCTAAGGCTATGAGGATCGAAATGGAGCTCAATTCGAACCTTTTGAGATCACTACAATCATAACCATCGAAAGAACGAAGGGAGTTGGCCACCAATTCACTCTGAACGGGCTTGGTAACAGAGGAAGAAAATCGAGGTAGAGACGTGATCATTGAGTGATCAAACGATGTAATTGATGTGGGGAAACAGTTTCTCATGGTCCAGTGATGCTTCTGGGTGCATCAATTGGAAGAAATCAGCAGCCAGTGTGGAAATTTGAAGATTGAACAGTGACGGGTGTTCTTCATTGATCATCCTTGAAATCGTGGGATTTTAGGTAAGATTTTGTGTAATCAACGTTACAGACCTTTGATTGGAATTAAAACGAAGCTAACTGAATGTTTAATTGAATGAATTGGTGTCGAATTGATAGGAAATGAATCGGGTCTATTCGCGGGTTGCAGGATCCGTTTTACAGACAAACGGGTTGGGAAGATGACACTGTAGCAGGCGCGTGGGTTTCACGCGCAACCACTCACAGCGGCGCGTGACGGCGCGTGGACACGAATCTCGAGGTGAGGTCAACATGAATTCTGTCCTATTTAATGTAACAGACATTTTGGAATTGGTTTCGTGTCGATTGGACACCGTCTCGATATTGTTCGGGACGTCTGAAGGTTTTAAATCGAGTTTAAAAATAATTAAAAATTCGGGAAAATTACGGCACTTTAATAGGATGTTAATGAAGAGGTTAGTGACCCTCTAATGTGATATGGACAGGATTGGGAGTCCCGGTGATAATGGTGTGGCCCAGGAAGGCCTATGGCACGCTTATCGAGGCGTATCGTTAAACGGTCTGTGAGTGGACTTTGGTTTTATAAATTCTATGCATACTTAACTGTTTTATATGGATTATGATTGTGTTTGTATGATGTTGATTTGGATGTTGGTAAATTATATGGTTTCACGTATTTCAAGGCGATTTACGTGCTTGCACGTAAATAGAGGTTTTCCCGGTTTTGCACGGATTTTCCATACTTATGACTTGGATATAATATGATGAAATGGTTTTGAAATTGGAAATATGAACTCGGGCTTGAGGCCCAATTATTTTGGAAAACTCGGACTTGGAGTCCATTTCAGTTACGTAATCGGGCTAGGGGCCCAATTGTTACGAAATCGGGCTGAGACCCATTTGAGTTATATTATCGGGCCAGGGGCCCAGTTGATTTACGAATTAGGGTCGGGGGCCCAGTGGTTTATAAAATCGGGTCGTGGGCCCAGTGGTTTATAAAATCGGGCATGAGGCCCAGTTGGGTTATAAATGTGATTTCGGGTCTGGGACCCTATGTTTAATAAATGTGATATCGGGTCAGGGACCCTAAATAGAATTGTGATGTTTTATGGAAATTTTGGGCAGGGCCATTGTAATGTTGTGAAATGACTTAATAAAACTGTTTTCCATATACCATCTGGATACGAGGATATATGATGGTCTCCTCCAGATGTCTGGGACACTGGGGAAGTCACGGTGCATTGCCTGCGAGGGATCATTGTACGGAGCTACCGGACCGTATAGTGACTCAGGAGCAGGATTGTTATGATTTGACGTCTGGGACGTCAGACATCAAGGATGTCAGAGATATGGACCCGGAGAGACCCCGGCCAGCACGCGTAGCTTATTTTACCTTGAGATATGACGTCTGGGACGTCAAGCGTCTGGGACGCTAGGCATCTGGGATGCCGGAGATGGTAATGTGGTAAATATGAATTAATGAATCTATGAAAAGGCTTTTCGGTTGGATTTATGTTTATGTGGTAAAAATGGATTATTGGTTTATGAATTGGTATTTCGGGTCGGGGACCCTAAATGGTTTTGGAATTATGACTTTATGCTTATGGCTTTGGGCGGTGGCCCACATGGTTTTAATATGTCTGGTAGTGGTATTCCACAGTTTTGGGCCGAGTTCCCACACTTGGTTTTAAGTTAACGGTTTTTGGGCTAAGGCCCTAATGGCTTGGTTGAACAAACGTTTTGGTTACTAGTTTTCGTGGCATGCATACGTTTTTATTGGAGGGCATAAATTTCTTATAACTGTGTTTAATAAACTTAATGATTTTCATCCATTCACAGCTTTTATTGGTTTTAATGCCCTTCAGGTTGATCACGGATGCGACTGCAGCAGAGACTGGGACATTGCACGCCTCCTCCATCGATCCTTGCGCACTCTGGAAGCCCCGTTTGGGCAGTGACTTTTGGTTATCCCTTGTCTGACACCCCTTGTTGGACGGGAGCAGGGCACATTCCACGGTAATCCCGGGGGGATTGGGATAGGTCCTATCAACTTGGTATCAGAGCAGGGTTGCTCTTTTTGTGCGCGCAGGTCGAGTGTGTGATGTCTCCTTGGGCTGCAATTCGTTATCAACCTGATAGATAGTTTTGGGTTTTAATCGCGGATAGAGTGTGTTTGACCCGATACGCCGTGCGTTAATGTGATTCGACCGAAGTGGGGTTTTATGTGATGAACTGGTAATGTGGGACCGTCGGTTCGGTCATGTAATATTAAATTGTTGTGCTGCTAGGTGCAGCTAGGTTCGTGGAACCTCATTTGAGTAATGGTCTAAAAATGTGAACCCTTGTGGTGATCGCTAGTGTGAGGGATGTTGGTACATCGGAGTTAGCCGATGACCTTAGTGATGGAACCCACATTGAGTTGATGGTAAGATTGGATTTGACGTCTATACGATGTCTAGATCGCGGGGTCGGTCAGGTTGTGGATTTTATATTACTGAGAGCAGTTGGGTTCGGTGGAACCATAGGGTGCAATTGTGGAATCCTAGTATATGATGGATTTAAAAGGTGAACCTTAGTTGTGACTAATGGATGAGAACTTGTGCTGCGATGAGTGGCTGAGGTCATGGATGACCATGTGGATAACTCTAGTGAGTCTAGTCGGAACGATGGGATTCGATCCATGGGTACGGTATGAGATAAATTATGGAATCCCGAGTTAGACCGGGTATTATTGTGATGTGTGGATACGGATCTCGATAGCAATGACCGTTGGTCGGTAGTCATGTGGAGATGGCTGGCTATCGAGGGTAACTAGTGTGGTTGCAGTACTTGAGGATCAGGGGGTGTTCAGGGAACGTCCATTATCCTGATGTGGATTGTCAGAATGGTGGTACCCATGGTTGTGGGGTACGAGTAGAGGTTCAGATCGTCGTTCGGTATGAGCGGAGATCCAGGGTTGTCCAATTTGAACACGGTGTGCAAGTATGGATGTTTGTATGTTGGTACTTTTGTGCTAATGCTAGTATGGATGCCTGTGTGCTGATACTAGTGTTGATGATAGTGTGTTGGTACTGGTACTAGCACTGGTGCTAGTGTCGGTGATTGTGATGACGACGAGCCACGAGTTGGGGTGTGACTCCGTCATGATGGACATAGGTTCGGTCTTTGAGACTTGGTAGTGATTGAGTGATGGACTGGATGAGATCCAATAGAGATTTTGATGTGTTGGGATAAGTCCCAACAGTGATGAGATGACAAGTGAAGAGTGGATAAAAAGGTATGATGGAGACTTGAGGAATCTTGGGATGACGTCCCCTACGTCATGATATTTAGTGGATTTGGGGAGTTGTTGGCAACTCCGAGGTTGGTGTGCTTGTATGTTTTTAATATCTCCAGAAAGGACAAGGAAATGATTGGAATTGGAAAAGACGAGGAAAACCATTGGTGGTATAGATGTGGGGATTTGTAATTGAGAACTTGGAAAACCGAGTGTTGAACCTGTAAAGGTTGGGATGTGCGAACGAAACAATAACGAAATGATTGTGGACACGTGGTTGTCCAAGTGAGTTGAGGATGTGGGAAGTCCAGTGGTTGGACTTGACATCTCATTAGGAGCATGTCTGTTTCCAACACGGTTGGAACTTTAGGATCGAAGAGAGTTGTGATTGGGGAATGAGAGTAGTGCTCGTTTCCGCATTGGTGATGGGTATTCTGGAGTCATTGGGGTTGACTTCTTATTTTCTGCCCTGGTAGACGTTAATTGTAGGTACCAGTACGTTGAGCTTGTATTGGTTGGTGGGCCCATGTGTGGTTTGGGGTCATCAGGAGGAGTTGCGTCTTTCGAAGCTAGGTAAACGAGAATTCTCATTTTCTGCTTGGTGGCAGACGATGTTGGCTTACATGGCATGGTGAGTGCAGCGAGTTTTGTTTGTGTCCACGTAGGACGAGCAGTGGCGTCATTGTTTTGGATCATCCTTGGTTTTTCCTAGGTGGAACGACAAGGATCGATACGAGGTAATCAGTGAGAATACGCAGTCTCAGCGTGTCTCGTCGTTGACTGATCTGTTTAGTTGTGGGGGTTGGCTGTCGAAAGTTGTGACAGTTTGCAATTAGATGAGGGTGCGAGACCCTATGGTTCGGAGTCTAAGAGTTAACTGTGTGGATCCTAGGTGGATCGGGATTGTGTTGTTGAGGACATTGGGCATTGTGACGATCTAGGATCATGATGTTACCGGTCAGGGATGCAGTGTCGCATCAGGGTCGTGATCCTGATGATCCAGAGAAGGGGAGAGTTTATCACTCTTACTTTGGTGTGTGAGTCGTAAATGGTGGGGTTGAACTTCTTTTCGAAGTGGAGCCCGTATGGTATTTTACTCGAGTGAGTAGGTTTCCGACTGGTCGGATTTTGTCAACCATAGACGTGTGGAGGTTGGATTGACTTCCCTATGAAGTCAATCAAATGTTTTGAGCAGGTAACCGATAGGTTCGGTTTTGGGTGTGTCTTGGTAGACGTGAACGAGATTTTGGGTTTTGGAATCAAATTTCTGGGTGACGATTCAGGATTCAATTTTGAAACTTGAAAATGTATTTTCGGATTTGGGTACGGAATGATTATTCCAAATGCTAGCTTACAGAATAATGATTTCGGATTTGGATTTGGAAATGAATTAAAATATGATGTCTGAGTTCAGATTCGGGATTTCTTATGAAATTGCGGATTCAGATTCGGAATTGGTAGATTGTGTAGCCACGAGTGAGTCTAGTGTCAGTTTTCGACTGACAACTGCCGAGTGGTGACAGATTGTCGGGATGTGTCAACGTGGTTGGTTGATAGAGGTCAGGTGACTCCCAGTGGGAGTAGATACTAGGATAGACTGGTGAGTGAGAAAGGAACCGTCGAGTTGTTGCGTCAACGAAAGGGGAGATTGGACAAGTGGTGTCAATTCGAAACGGGTGGTTTCAGTCATTCGACGGGGTCGAATGTAGTCGTTGCGTTATGAGTACTAGTGATACGTTGAGTGCAGACAAGTTTTTGTTCTGATTAGTTGGTGTACGGGTGTACACGTGTTGCGAGGTCGATTCCACTTTCCACGGGGTGTTTGTGGGATCAGGGTAGTTGAGTTTCGAGAATGAAACTAATTAAGGAGGGAAGAACGTTTGAGTCTAGATAAGTTGGAATTTCGAGGACGAAATTAATTAAGGAGGGAAGGTTGTAACGACCCGTCCCGAATTCCGGGATTAAATTAGTGACTAATCTTGATTAGTGAGGTTGATCAGTGGTTAGTAGGGCGAACAAAATGACGGTTTTGCCCCTGATCGTGTGCAAAATGTTGACTTTTTGATCCGGCAATCAAACGGACTTTGACCGATGACCGTGACGTAGTTCGGGACGTCACGAGTTCATAGACAGGTGGCACGTTCGATTCTGACATTCGAGGAGAAAGTTATGACGTTTGGAAGTCGAGGGCATTTTGTTAATTTGGCATATTAGGGGCCAAATGTTGACTTTCTGACCAGGAGGTCCGATGGACGAGGGCCAAGGACCGTTACGTAGGTCTTGTCGATACGAATCCAATGACAGGCGACATGCCGAAATCGGAGGTTCGACGACGAAGTCATAGTCACGGGAACGAATTAACGAACCGAGGCTCCGATTAAAATAATAATAAAATAATGAATAGTAACCGATGACTGTGCACACCAGGATGAGTGACAAGTGGCACCCATCCCCTAATCTAAGCCCTAAAACCTGATCCATGTTTCCCTCCAAACACCATCATTACTACATCATCATCTCTAATCATCCTTGTCTTCCATTTTCTCCTTCATTTTCTTCATATTTTCCTTACACCGTGAACAACACAAACTGAGTGTGTGAGCTGGGGGAATTGGCTGCCTTCTCACGGCAGAATTGAGGGAATTGAGAGACTTGAAGACTGAATTATTGAGAGAAACACAAGGGACAGAGAGAGGGAGGCTGAAATCAAAATCGGAATTTTGGAGTTTGAGAGGGAAAATTCGAAATTAAATCCTAAGGCCCTGAGGATCGAAATGGAGCTCAATTCGAGCCTTCTGAGATCACTACGATCATAACCATCGAAAGAACGAAGGGAATTGGCCACCAATTCACTCTGAACGGGCTTGGTAACAGAGGAAGAAAATCGAGGTTGAGTCGTGATCATTGAGTGATCAAACGATGTAATTGATGTGGGGAAACAGTTTCTCATGGTCCAGTGATGCTTCTGGGTGCATCAATTGGAAGAAATCAGCAGCCATTGTGGAAATTCGAAGATTGAACAATGACGGGTGTTCTTCATTGATCATCGTCGAATCGTGGGATTTTAGGTAAGGTTTTGTGTAATCAACGTTACAGACCTTTGATTGGAATTAAAACGAAGCTGACTGAATGTTTAATTGAATGAATTGGTGTCGAATTGATAGGAAATGAATCGGGCCTGTTCGCGGGTTGTAGGATCTGTTTTACAGATAAACGGGTTGGGAAGATGACACTGTAGCAGGCGCGTGGGTTTCACGTGCAGCCACTCACGGCAGTGCGTGACGGTGCGTGGACACGAATCTCGAGGTGAGGTCAACATGAATTCTGTCCTATTTAATGTAACGGACATTTTGGAATTGGTTTCATTTCGATCGGACACCGTCTCGATATTGTTCGGGACGTCTGAAGGTTTTAAATCGAGTTTAAAAATATTTAAAATTCGGAAAAATTAGGGGACTTTAATAGGATGTTAATGAAGAGGTTAGTGACCCTCTAATGTGATATGGACAGGATTGGGAGTCCCGGTGAGAGTGGTGTGGCCCGGGAAGGCCTATGGCAAGCGTATCGAGGCGTATCTTTAAACGGTCTGTGAGTGGACTTTAGTTTTATAAATTCTATGCGTGCTTAACTGTTTTATATGGATTATGATTGTGTTTGTATGATGTTGATTTGGATGTTGGTAAATTATACGGTTTTACGTATTTCGAAGCGATTTACGTGCTTGCACGTAAATCGAGGTTTTCCCTGTTTTGCACGGATTTTCCATACTTATGACTTGGATATAATATGATGAAATGGTTTTGAAATTGGAAAGATGAACTCGGACTTGAGGCCCAATTGTTTTGGAAACCTCGGACTTGGAGTCCATTTGAGTTACGTAATCAGGCTAGGGGCCCAGTTGTTACGAAATCGGGCTGAGACCCATTTGAGTTATATTATCGGGCTAGGGGCCCAGTTAATTTACGAATTAGGGTCGTGGGCCCAGTGGTTTATAAAATCGGGTCGTGGGCCTAACAGTTTATAAAATTGGGCATGAGGCCCAGTTGGGTTATAAATGTGATTTCGGGTCTGGGACCCTATGTTTAATAAATGTGATATCGGGTCAGGGACCCTAAATGGAATTATGATGTTTTATGGAGATTTCGGGCAGGGCCATTGTAATGTTGTGAAATGACTTAATAAAACTGTTTTCCATATACCATCTGGATACGAGGATGTATGATGGTCTCCTCCAGATGTTTGGGACACTAGGGAAGTCACGGTGCATTGCCTGCGAGGGGTCATTGTACGGAGCTACCGGACCGTATAGTGACTCAGGAGCAGGATTGCTATGATTTGACGTCTGGGACGTCAGACATCAGGGATGTCAGAGATATGGACCCGGAGAGACCCCGGTCAACACGCGTAGTTTATTGTACCGTGAGATATGACGTCTGGGACGTCAAGCGTCTGAGACTCTAGGCATCTGGGATGCTGGAGATGGTAATGTGGTAAATATAAATTAATGAATCTATGAAAAGGCTTTTCGGTTGGATTTATATTTATGTGGTAAAAATGGATTATTGGTTTATGAATTGGTATTTCGGGTCGGGGACCCTAAATGGTTTTGGAATTATGAATTTATGCTTATGGCTTTGGGCGGTGGCCCACATGGTTTTAATATGTCTGGTAGTGGTATTCCACAGTTTTGGGCTGAGTTCCCACACTTGGTTTTAAGTTAACGGTTTTTGGGCTAAGGCCCTCGTGACTTGGTTGAACAAACGTTTTGGTTACTGGTTTTCGGGGCATGCATACGTTTTTATTGGAGGGCATAAATGTCTTATAACTGTGTTTAATAAACTTAATAATTTTCGTCCACTCACAGCTTTTATTGGTTTTAATGCCCTTCAGGTTGATCACGGATGCGACTGCAGCAGAGACTGGGACATTGCACGCCTCCTCCATCGATCCTTGCGCACTCTGGAAGCGCCGTTTGGGCAGTGACTTTTGGTTATCCCTTGTCTGACACCCCTTGTTGGACGGGAGCAGGGCATATTCCACGGTAATCCCGGGGGGATTGGGATGGGTCCTGTCATACCACATTTCCATTCATCGAACCTGCTGGATCTATCCGTGTCTTTAAACTCAATCCAGGCCTTAATATAATCCGAGTCTTTAAACTCCCGAGTCTTTAAACTCAATAGGCCTACGGTGGAAAATCATAATATCCGAGTCTTTAAACTCCCGAGTCTTTAAACTCAATCCGGATCTTTAAACCCAATCCGAGCCCGCCCCCATCATAATCATATCTGGGTCTTTAAACCCAATAACCAGATCCAGCAAATCCAATCCAAAACCATTTGAAAACCATTTTCCATTGCCGAATCCGAATCCGTAATCTCATCAGGATCCCGAATCCAAACCCAGAACTCATCGTCATCATCCATTTCCAAATCCGAGTCCGAAAACATCATTCCCTAAGCTAGCATCCGGAATAACCATTCCAAACCCAAACCTGGAATCCACTTTTCAAGTTCCAAATCGAATCCCGAATCGTCATCCGGAAATCCGATTCAAAAATCCGGAAGCACGTTTCTTAAAACCACCTTTTGATCTGGGATTCAAGCTCGAAAATCCTTTTCCGAAATCCATTTTAAATCTTTGATTTTAAATCATATTTCAAACCCCAACATCAAAGCATGAAAACCAGGTTCAAATCACAATATCCATCGAAATCTTGTAAAACGAGAAATTCCGTAATTTCCTCGAAAAACGTGCAAAATCGTAAACTATCAAGATCATAAATCAAATCATAGAATCACGAAGATATAAAACATATATGCATGCATCAAGAGTTAGAAAAGAAAGTCCACTCACAGACCATTCCGACGTCGCCTCTATACGCGCGCCTTTACGCCGTTCCCGGCCATTTCGCTATCCTCGGTTTTCCCGAACCTGTCCAAAACCCATATTAAGGTCACTAACTACTTCACAATGGTCCTACTAAAACCCCATAATTTTCTCGTATTTTTGACTATTTTTAACCTAGCCCTAAAACCTTCGTATATCCCGAAACATGTCGAGACAATGTCTGATTGACTCGAAACCAGCGCCAAAATGTTCGTTACATCGAATAATTTAAAAGTCATGTTGGAACCATTCTCAAAAACTGTACCACGCACCCACACGCGCCGCCCAAAGAGGCTGCGCGTGGGCCTCACGCGCCAGCAGAGTGTCATCGTCTTCCTCTATCCAGTCGGTCCAGACCGGCCCCAACTGGCGAGACCGGTTCTCACTCAGTCCTTGTCCATTTTCAGTCCTTTCTTCACCCGTAGTTTCATCTCATTCTAACCAACCTATTCCACTACTTAAAACACGAATTAAAGGTCTAACACTCACCTCCCAAACTCGAAGAAAAACCCAGAACAAACCAAGGTCTGTCTCCGGCCACCCGTGGTCACCACAAGGCTCTGGTTCGATTCCTAAGTTTAATAACAATGTCCTAGAACTATTAGGACCAATAAAACGAGCCAACAAGGCTCCAGACTTCACGACTTTTGTTTTGAATAAATCTGGAAAAACAGAGAAAACAGGGGAAGCCGAGGAACTCACCTGCTCTGTGACCTCCACCGTGAGCTCCGCCGTGCTCCACTGGGTCTATAAGACTCCTCACAGGTTGCTGAACATCACCACACGTCCAATTTCGATGGTTTGCTCGACTGGGGTGCACAAAGCTAACTTAGGCATCGAAGTGTTCTTGGTCGAACAACCCCCCGGGTAAATCGATCGAGGCAACGATAGCTAATTGTTTGCTGCTTGCAGGAATTGTGAGGACTTTTCGCGGCGAGTTCAATCTTTGATTCAACAATTGGTGCTTTCATTGAGAGCTATTGAGATATACTCAGAAGAAGCTCTCTCCTTTGTTCATCGTTCATCTTTCTTCGTTCGTCGTTCATCGACATTGTTCGAAGATTTTGAACGTTGTTCATCGCTCATCAAGAATTTGTTCATCGTTCATCTTTCTTCGTTCGTCATTCATCGACATTGTTCGAAGATTTTGAACGTTGTTCATCGCTCATCAAGAAAGTCGTTCATCGTTCATATTTCTTCGTTCGTCGTTCATCGACATTGTTCGAAGATTTTGAACGTTGTTCATCGTTCATCTCCCTTCGTTCGTCGTTCATCAATATTGTTCGAAGATTCTGAACGTTGTTCAAATTATCCATCAACAGCTTTCCAAATTCAAAATTCTTCGATTTGGCATGGCTAAGGTTCGTCGATCCGTTCGATCAGCTGGAGAAAGTGTTTCTGCCTCAACGGCTCAGACAAGGAATGAGGCTCGCATTGAAACTCCGTAGAAGCGGCCAACTCAACCTAGGCGTGTGTCAATAGAATCACCCATGGAGACACGTGAAGGGAGGCCACCTTCAGTTTTGGAGCGTTCCCCTCTCCAGCTAACCAAGTACCCGCGCTAGGGGAAGGAACTTCGGCTTTACAACAAGCAAACGAGAGATTGATGGGAAATGCATCACGACATGATCGCCCCACAAAAAACATGGTCCTAAGGGACTTTCTGGACGGGTGTCATGACATCTCAGGGAGAAGTCGTCACCAACCTCCCCAGGACAACTTGGCGCAGCAAGTTGAAGGGTTAGGCAAACAAGTTCAACTTCAGTCAGAGCTTTTGCAGCAACTCCTAGCAGAGAGACCAGTCTAAGAGCAGGACAGACATTCCACGTCACGTGGAAGACAGGAGCATGCTCAAAGGCGTCCTGGGAGAAAACCAGTCCACTGCCGAACAATGTCACGAGACACTTCGCTAAGCGATTCCAGTGAAGAAAGTCATGCTCACCAAGCAAAAAGCCCTCAAGGCCTAAAGCCATCAGTACGCGAACGGCTAGGAAATAAGACTGGGGCAACTTCACGCGCAGAGCGCTCACAGCACTCCCATGGGAGCAGGGGGCAACTTCGAGCTCTATACAAAGACCCAAAACGATCTGCCCACGGCATTAAAGGGGAAGATGAAGCCTACTCCCCTGCACGATCCCAGAGATCAAGGGGAGAAGCTCAAAGAGGTTCTCGACAATTAGCACAAAGGGACTCATCGCCTCAACGAGGAGCGTTGCGGGCTAATGATGTTCAAAAAATGCTGGACATGCACCTTCGTGCTCAACAAGGTTGCGATCTAGAGAACGATCTACGTCGCCAGATACAGCTCTCTACGCCCTTTATAAGGGATATTGAGGAGGAGCCATTCCCCCAGAGGTTCGCAACGCCAAACTTCGCTCCATTCAAAGGAGCCTCCAGCCCGGTAAAATACATAGATTATTACCGAGGAGTCATGATCCCTCACAGGTCTAACGATGCGCTCATGTGCAAAGTTTTTCAAGCTTCTCTTCAAGGCCAAGCCATGACTTGGTTCAATCATCTCCCCCCGAGGTCGATTGAGTCCTTCGAAGAGTTGGCCCTGGCATTTGTGAAGGAATACACACAACTTCGGACAATCGAGGTGAAAGATGACCATCTTTTCTCTGTCTGAAAGAGAGCAAAAGACACTCTCAGGCAATACATACGGAGATTTTGTGAAGAAAAGTCTCGCATTATCAGTTGTAATGACTTTGTTGCGGCAATGGCATTTAAGCAAGGACTCCCTCGAGACAGCCAGCTTTACGGGGACATCGTCATGAGCAATGCGCAAAGTCTTTCCAAGATACTTTCGCTAGCAGAGCGACATGCAAGTTAGGAGGACGAGAAGAGCGCCGCTCATACTCAGGACCATGCCGGGGCTAGTGAAAAGGCCTCCAATGAGGATGAGCCCTATGGAAAGTTTGCGACTGGAGAACTCATGAAGCGCAAGGCGGGACAACACTCCCAAACGCCAGTTATGGGGAAACCCAACTTGCAGCTATCTTTACCAGTCCATCAGATCCACAATGAAATTAAGAACAAACCATGGTTCAAGAGGCCGGAGCCAGTCAAAGGCAATCAAGAGAGTGTTGATAAAACCAAATGGTGCGCCTATCATGAATGTTATGGGCACAATATCAGCACTTGTATATCTTTTGAAAGATATCTCCGAAATCTTCTGAAGTAGGGGCATTGTACAGACTACATCAAGAAGAAGACTGTAAATCACATGGAGAACAAAGAGCCAAACGAGCCAGCGTCAAAGGTGATCCGCATCAACTAGACGCAAGACAACATTAGAGAGACATAAAATTCTATGGAGCTTTTCAATTTTGCTTTTCAAGTTGTCTTCTAAATTCAAGTATCAATGAAATGAGATTGACAAATTGATTTGTTCACCATGTACAATTTTCAAAGCTTATTCTCTCTAGTGTAAAAAGCCTTCGTCGTCGAAGCATCCAAGCCTTCGTCATCGAAGCATCAAAGCCTTCGTCATCGAAGCATCCAAGCCTTCGTCATCAAAGCATCCGAGCTTCCGCCCTGCGAAGCATCTAAGCTTTCGCCATGCGAAGCACCTAAGCCTTCGCCATGCGAAGCACCTAAGCCTTCGCCATGCGAAGCACCTAAGCCTTCGTCATCGAAGCATCCAAACCTTCGTCATCGAAGCATCCAAGCCTTCGTCATCGAAGCATTCAAGCCTTCGCCCTGCGAAGCATCTAAGCCTTCGCCATGCGAAGCACCTAAGCCTTCGTCATCGAAGCATCCAAGCCTTCGCCCTGCGAAGCATTCAAGCCTTCGACATCAAAGCATCTAAGCCTTCTGAGTCCTGCAAGTTTCTGTGCAGCAAGGAGAGCTAATCTCGAGTGGTATCTCGCTCATTTTCTATCAGTATCCTCTCTGCACGGCTCATCTCCAACTCGCCCACTTTGGCTACCGATGTGAAATTAGGACCTCAAGTTTTCTTAAGTTATCGTAATCTCACATCGACAACATAATCTTCCGTTTTCTGCAGCTATTCGCGTCAAGATGACACATTCGCAGGGCCGGAACGGTCGGGTTAGGAAAGAAGTTGCTCGACATGCTTCTTTCTCCAAAGAACATCGACAACATAACTTTCCGTTTCTGTAGCCCTTCGCGTCAAGATGGCACATTCGCAGGACCAGAAAGGTCGGGTTAGGAAAGAAGTTGCTCGGCATGCTTTTTTCTCCGAAGAACCAATAGGTCCTTGTTTATCGTTCTTCTTCTGAACAACGGTTCCTTTCAAGCACAATGGAGCGCTCAACCACTCCTTAATTAGGATGTCTGAAGGACTCCCGCCATTCATATCTCTAAATTGAGAAAGTAGCCGGCTCATGTCCCAGGACTCTGGAGGAATTTTAAAGGCCATGTCAATCTTTTTGAGATCAGGCTGACCTCCAAACCCGTTGTACAACTCATCAAACATGCGGAAGTGCAAGGCCATCCTTAAGTCTGGAGAGGCATGATTGTCGCCAAGCTCCACGAAAACGTCGCTTAGAAAGGCAATTTGATTGCGAGCCTTCCACTCCATGAAGTCTTGAGGCTTCTCAAACTCCGTATCTTTCCCTCGGAATGGACTTAGGCCACGAGAACCGCCACGCTCCCACAAAGCAAGATTGCTGGGTCTCTCGGCACCTTGAAGCATAGTGAGCATATTTGTGGTACTAACAGGGGTCACAGTGAGTGTGATCCAGCCTACCAATGCTCACTAGTCACGTCCGCAAGTGCACACAGTCACCGCCAAATCTCCGTCGACCGTTCAGCCAAACTTCGCCCACCACGCGGCACTGGTTGAACACCCACTCCAACAAAGTTTCTAAACACCTTCGACAGACTCTTGACACGTAGCAAGCATATTTGTGGTACTAGCAAGAGCCACATTAAATGTGAGCCCGCCTACCAATGCAAGCACGCACCGTCCAAACTGCTCGTTTTCCAAGCTGCACGCGCTTCCGTAATTTCTGACGCTTTCCAGGAATCTCGAATTTTGTCCAAAAATACCATGAAAGATCAATAATGACTCTATAAGTATCATATCAATTTCCCACAATTTTTCGGGCATTAAATATTAATTTAAAACATAACCTAAACCTTCGGTGAATAGTGTTTTGCTACAGTCGCGGTGAACAGTGTTTTCTAAACGGGTCTTGTACCCGCGATCAGACCCGGAAAAATCTCCATCAATTCGACCTTGATTTCTTCCGTTCTTTAAACTGATTTCATCTGTCAGGACCCACCCCGGTTTCACCCCGAAACCCGAGGTAAATCCTGCTCCCGTCTGACTCCCCGACACAACACCCAAATAAAACTCACTCAAACCCAGTCAGACGAAGGAGTAATTAACCCAAATTATCCCGAAGTTATAGTTTACAGAGCATAGTACGAAACACAAAGAAATAAAAACCAATAATAATTACACGCACGCGGAAAGACTTTAAACCACTCCGGGATCCCTCACATGACTTCTATGCCTCGGACACGGCCTCGACGTCAAGACCCCGCGCTCGCTCCACAACCTGGAGGGCAAGTTAAAAACACAAGGTGTGAGTGGACCAGAATAAAAGAAAAGTTCTAAAACTATTTATCAGAAAACCAAGTTTCACCCTCCGTTTTGAAAACCACATGCATAACCTAGTTATTAAAGCAATTATAGTTCACATAAACCACATCATAAGAAACAGAAACACTATAAAAGCAGTTAGAAAAACCACAGCCTGTGAATCATAAAACCGTGTCATAAACCATGAACATGAAAGCATCATTTTCCGATCAAACCTGCTGGACCTATCCGAGTCTTTAAACTCCCGAGTCATTAAACTCCCGAGTCTTTAAACTCAAAGGCCTACAGGGGAAAATCAATATATCCGAGTCTTTAAACTCCCGAGTCTTTAAACTCAATCCGGGCCCGTTCCCCGTCAAATCAATATCCGGGTCTTTAAACCCAATAACCAGATCCAGCAAATCCAATCAAAACCATTGGAAAACCAATTCCGTATTCACATCCAAACCCGAATCCGAAATCATCGGTCCGATGCCCTTCCAGCATTCCGAACCGTCATTCCGAACCCAAATCCGGAGTTCATTTTTCCACTTGGAAACCAACCTTTTTCCGAAATCCGTTTCTAAAACCGAAAACCTTTAATCATCGAAATCATCTTCCAAAATCCCTTATAACCATTGAAAACCACTTATCATTTGAAATCCCAAAACCATAGCATCAAGTTTCAGAAACCAATCATTCCTCGTAAAACGTGCGAACAACCGATTTCCTCGAAAAACATGTAAGAATGTAAAACCAACCGAAACATATATGATAAACATTCGATAAACATAGAATTATGATTAAAACCACGAAACAATTATAGAAAACAGTTATGCATGCTCGAGTTTAAGGAAAGGGTCCACTCACAGTACCGAGCCCTCAATCGCGTCCCGAACGTCCTGCACGCTCCTCGGCTTCCTCGGGAAATCCCGATCCTGTCAACAACCACCAAATTACGTCACTAACACGTCCACGAGTAACCACCTAAATTCCCTCAAAAATCGCCGAATCGAAAGCGTAATAACCCGGGACCCTAAACCTTCACCTTCGCGAAACCAAACTCAAACGACGTCCGAACAACCCGAAACCACTTCCAATGAACTCAACACAACTCCTAGACCAAAAACCATGTTGACCACTTTCCCCAGAACCGCCGTACGCGCCCCCACGCGCCGCCCAAAGTGGCTGCGCGTGGCCCTCACGCGCCTGCTACAGTGCACCTTCAACCTCACGTTGACCCAGTTCAACACAGTAGCCTGCAGCTTGAACCGGCGTCAGCGGTTCTCCGCCGTGCCTGCACCAAAACACCTCATTCCTTCACCAACAGCTTCGTCCAGGCCTACCCTATCGATTCCCCAACACCTCTAACCTCGACACGGTCCCTAGCCCGTCGACTAAAGCTCGAAACCAGAACCCGATAAACCCCTGTTTCCTTCTCCAGCCACCCAGGTCACCTCCCGTCACGGTGGCAACACCAGACGGTTCCTAGGACCATCCTAAACCTCACCCAACTCACCTGGAACGTCGACTCTACGCCAAACTTCACGACTTTCGGTTTGAAAGTCACGGCTAAAATAGAGTACCTCCAGACCCGCCGTCGTGCAAACCTCCACCGTGCACCTCCCGTCACGGCAGCTCAACCAAACAACGCCCTGGACTCAACTGAACTCCCTAGACTCCCCTAGACTCTTCGATTCAACCCCTCAAGCCACAACTTCCGATTTGAAGGTCACGGCCAAAACAGAGCATAGACACTGGGAACTAAAAATTACCTGAAATCTGTCGCCGTCGTGAGCTCCGCCGGTATTGGTTGACTCCTCGCATCCCTCACGACACCACCACGGTCTCAGTTGCCCCGTACACGGCCGCCACCGCCACTGTCAGGACCCACCCCGGTTTCACCCCGAAACCCGAGGTAAATCCCGCTCCCGTCTGACTCCCCGACACAACACCCAAGTAACACTCACGCAACTCAGTCAGACGCAGGAGTAATTAAACAAAATATCCCAACCTTATCGTTTACAGAGCATAGCACTAAATTACAAGGAAAATAAAAACTGATAAAGTACACGCACACAGAAGCCTTTAAACTCTTCTAGGATCCCTCACGTCACTTCTATGCTTCGGACATTGCCTCGACGTCAAGACCCCGCGCTAGCTCCACAACCTGGAGGGCAATTTAAAACAAAAGTGTGAGTGGACCAGAAAGTACAAAAAGTTCAAAAACCATTTTATAAGAAAACCGAGTTTAACCCTCCGTTTTGAAACCACATGCATAACCAACAATTATGAACACAGTTATAAAATAATCGTTATAAAACATCATAAGAAACAGAAACACTATAAAATATCATAAGAAACCATAGCATGAGTATCAGAAACCGTATCAAAAACCATAAACATCAAATCATCATTTTCCCGATCAAACCTGCTGGACCTCTCCGAGTCTTTAAACTCCCGAGTCTTTAAACTCAATCCAAGCCTTAATCATATCCGAGTCTTTAAACTCCCGAGTCTTTAAACTCAAGGCCTACGGGGGAAATCAATATATATCCGAGTCTTTAAACTCCCGAGTCTTTAAACTCAATCCGGGTCTTTAAACCCAATCCGGCCGGTCCCCCGTCACATATATCCGGGTCTTTAAACCCAATAATCAGATCCAGCAAATCCAATCCCAAAACCATGTTAAAACCATTTACCAAATCCTTATCCAAACTCGAATCCGAAATCACTGGTCCGAAGCCCTTCCGGCGTTCAGAACCGTCATTCTGAACCCAAATCCGGAAAAATATCCATTTTCATACCAAAACCACATGTAATCATAAATCATATTTCGTAACCCATTTATCATTATCAGAAAACCTTTATAGGTGGAAATCCCCAAATGTGGCATCAAAATCCGAAAACCAGCATTTTCTTGAAAAACGTGCAAAATCCCGAAAACGTCTCGAAAAACGTGCAAATATCTCAATCACGTATAATCACGTAAAACCATCATAACATAAGCGATAAACATAGTGTCTTAGGTAAAACCATCAAAAACAATTATAAAAACAGTTATGCATGATCGAGTTTAAGAAAAAGGTCCACTCACAGTACTGAGCCCTACTCGCGTCCCGAACGTCCAGCCCGTTCCTCGGCTTCCTCGGGAAATCCCGATCCTGTCAAACACCGTCAAAATACGTCACTAATACGTCTACAACCAACTACCTAATTTCCCTTAAAATTCCCCGAGCCAAAGACTTAAAACCCGGGACCCTAAACATTCACCCTCGCGGAACTACACTCAAACGACTTCCGATTGACCCGAAACCAACTCCATTGAACTCACCACAACTCCTAGATCAAAAGTCCTGTTGATCGCTTCTCCATACGCCGCCGCACGCGCCCCCACGCGCCGCCCAAAGTGGCTGCGCGTGGCCCTCACGCGCCAGCTACAGTACCATCGTCAACCTCCCGTACTGTGCTGAACCGGCCGCCGTGGCTTGGACCGGCGAGAAGCACTCTCCACCGTCCGGCCACCATTTCAGTCCCTTCTTTCACCAGCAGCTTCGTCCAGACACCACGAATCCAATCCCCAACTTCGTTCACCTCGACACCGTCCCTAGCCCATCGACTGAACTCAAAACCAGACAGCCCCAAACTCCCCTGCTTCATGATCCAGCCACCCAGCTCACCTCCTTTCACGGTGGCTACACCAAACTCATCCTAGGACTTCACTGAACCTAGACCACACCTCCGTTACCTTCGACTCACCTCCAAACTCGTCGACTCACCGTTTGAGGTTTATGGCTATACAGAGGAACAGAGACTCCACTCCAACCGAGCTCCGCCGTGAACACCCCCCGTCACGGCGACCATCCCAGTCGACACCTAGGACCTCCCTGAACATAACCCTGACCTTCAATCCCATCGACACTAAGCCTAGACTCACGACTTTCGAACTGAAATTTCACGGGAAAACAGAGCAGGAAACCTCACCTTTCGATTGCAGCTCCGCCGTGCGCACCGCCGCGTGCCACGGTGTTCGTTGGGTCCCCTGCAACCTCCTACAGCTCCCCCTACCTTGGATTGAGCCACCTCACGGCGTAGCCACCACCACAGTCTCACGGCCTCCCTGTTTCCCCAGAATTTTGCCGCACCTCCACCGTGCCGCCGTGCACGATTCCTCCACCAATTCACGACCACCAGCTCATACACTCCTCTCTGTCACTCTCACAAACCACTCCTCACTCCCCCTTGCACAGAATCGATCACTCTCTCCCAATGCCTCACCCTCTGTTTCTGTCTGTGTCGAAGAACAAACACACGGGCACACACAGGTGCACCCCAATTAATTAGGACCGCGCACGTACAGGATTCCACCAGAATCCTCTACACACCTGCCATGTGTCACCATCCCCCATCCAAGCACTCCCACATGGCCCAATCTCAACGATCCATTTCTTTCTTTCTGCACAAATCCCAATGTGCAGAAAGACCAATTTACCCTTCTTTTTAACTCATTTTACGGTTTCGCCACTAACGTTCTAGGCCCGTATCTCACTCATCGTAAGTCTGATGCATACGTGCCGCCTGTCATCGAACTCAGGACGACGAGATCTATCTAACCATCCTAGGTCAACGTACCAAAACTCGTCCGTACAAAAAGTCAACTATTCCCCCTACTTTACCCAAATTATGGTTAAGCCCTCAACCTTCCGAACATCACAACTTCCTCCTCGGATGTCGGAATCGGGCGTGCCACCTGCCTAAGGATTCGTGACGTCCTAAACTACGTCCTGGTCACTGGTCAATCCCCAATTGACCACCCGAAATAAAAGTCAACATTTCTGCCCGACCCAGGGGCAAAATCGTCATTCTAGGTTCCCGGACCCCTCGGAACCACCTAACCCTTGATTACCCTCACTAATCACACCTTAATCACTCTAGTAATCCCGATTCTCGGGACGGGTTGTTACAATCTACCCACCTAAAAAGAATTTCAACCCCGAAATTCCACAACTAGTGTCCGACACTTAGGGTCTCCTATCTGGTCACCAACACTAGGTCAACAACAACCTCTCCTGAGTTTTCTGTCTATCATCTCCACCTTGGGTATTTCACTCCATCCCCAACTACTGTTACCACGGCCAACCCTAGCTATGTAACAACTGCATGGTGTACGCAAGGGAATCTCTATGAACAGAAAACAAAGGTAGTATAAAATACCTCATTTCACAATACCCGACAGAAGTCATAGAGTACATCCTCGTATACAACCACCCTACCTGCCCGAACCAACTCGACTACTAACCCAAACAATCGACCACCCATCTCCCTCAGCTGCTAATTCGGCCACTATCAGAAGAAAGCTACAAAGTCCTAAAGGCAAACACTAGCTTGTGGGTTCTCTCCTTCAATAACCTCCCCAGTCCATCTAGGAAAACTCCTAGACTCTACCCTGGAATCCAACCACCACCTAAGTACAGCACAACCAAAAGTAAAACAAGTACCTGTCTCCGTATCTGGTGTCGACTGACCCTCCTGCTGAATCATCGAAAACACCCGGGCCTGAGATCCCGACGCTCTACCACGTCCCCTCGAACTACTCGTGGCAGTGCCACCACCTCCTCTAGTGCCCGCTGTCCCTGACGCTGTACTCTGTCCGGACTCCGCTACTCCTCTGCCTACACCACCTTCATGTGGCAACAGTGGACACTCACGTCGGAAATGACCTCGCTCCCCACAGTAGAAACACACATTCCAGCCTGGTCCACTACTCGGTCTCCCTGTAGATGCTACCGACGTCGCACTCGCTTGCGGAGTCGGCGGTGCTCGGTACCCCTGAAATCCTGAACTCTGGGCACTGCCAGGCCTACCAAAACGATCATCGCCCGACGAGGATGATCCACCGAAGTTACCTCTTTTCGGTGTCCGCTGGCTCGAAGCTCCAGGAATAGATGGTTCCCGGCGTCGCACCGGCAAACTAGCCTCAACTCGCACCGCCGCATCCGACAAGTCTCGGAGGGTAACAAAAGATCCAGCCGTAACTACGGCTCGAATCTCACCTCGCAAACCCAACTCAAACCTACGGCACTTCTCGGCTTCAGTGGCCACAAAAGCAGGAGCAAACCGAGACAACATCTGGAACTTCCGTTCATACTCTGCCACTGTCATATTCCCTTGCTGGAGCTGCAGAAACTCCGCCTCCTTGGCATCCCGGAAAGAACGAGGATAATACTACTCCAGAAACCGTTCCCTGAACGTCTCCCAGGTCACACTATGGACATCCCAACCGGACAACTCGAGGGTATACCACCACTCGTACGCCGCACCATCCAGTAAAAATGCAGCCAACAATACTCGCTCCTCCGGTGGACAATGCATCACCGCAAAAATCCGCTCCAGTCTGGTAATCCACCTCTGGGCTTCCTCAGGATCAGCCCCGCCACTAAAAGTAGTAGCCCCGAGCCGCTGGGCTCGCTCAATCGTAGTACTCTCAGTCTCTCTGGCTACTTCTTCAGGTTGTGGAGAGGGTCTACGTCTCGGAGGCATCGTCAACCGCACGCTGAAAGAGGCATAGAAGTAGTTAAGAAACTAAAACACAACCGCACAGACTAACAAACCCCACAAACCCGACAAACCTATGCTCTGATACCAATTGTCAGGACCCACCCCGGTTTCACCCCGAAACCCGAGGTAAATCCCGCTCCCGTCTGACTCCCCGACACAACACCCAAGTAACACTCACGCAACTCAGTCAGACGCAGGAGTAATTAAACAAAATATCCCAACCTTATCGTTTACAGAGCATAGCACTAAATTACAAGGAAAATAAAAACTGATAAAATACACGCACACAGAAGCCTTTAAACTCTTCTAGGATCCCTCACGTCACTTCTATGCTTCGGACACTGCCTCGACGTCAAGACCCCGCGCTAGCTCCACAACCTGGAGGGCAATTTAAAACAAAAGTGTGAGTGGACCAGAAAGTACAAAAAGTTCAAAAACCATTTTATAAGAAAACCGAGTTTAACCCTCCGTTTTGAAACCACATGCATAACCAACAGTTATGAACACAGTTATAAAATAATCGTTATAAAACATCATAAGAAACAGAAACACTATAAAATATCATAAGAAACCATAGCATGAGTATCAGAAACCGTATCAAAAACCATAAACATCAAATCATCATTTTCCCGATCAAACCTGCTGGACTTCTCCGAGTCTTTAAACTCCCGAGTCTTTAAACTCAATCCAGGCCTTAATCATATCCGAGTCTTTAAACTCCCGAGTCTTTAAACTCAAGGCCTACGGGGGAAATCAATATATATCCGAGTCTTTAAACTCCCGAGTCTTTAAACTCAATCCGGGTCTTTAAACCCAATCCGGCCGGTCCCCCGTCACATATATCCGGGTCTTTAAACCCAATAATCAGATCCAGCAAATCCAATCCCAAAACCATGTTAAAACCATTTACCAAATCCTTATCCAAACTCGAATCCGAAATCACTGGTCCGAAGCCCTTCCGGCGTTCAGAACCGTCATTCCGAACCCAAATCCGGAAAAATATCCATTTTCATACCAAAACCACATGTAATCATAAATCATATTTCGTAACCCATTTATCATTATCAGAAAACCTTTATAGGTGGAAATCCCCAAATGTGGCATCAAAATCCGAAAACCAGCATTTTCTTGAAAAACGTGCAAAATCCCGAAAACGTCTCGAAAAACGTGCAAATATCTCAATCACGTATAATCACGTAAAACCATCATAACATAAGCGATAAACATAGTGTCTTAGGTAAAACCATCAAAAACAATTATAAAAACAGTTATGCATGATCGAGTTTAAGAAAAAGGTCCACTCACAGTACTGAGCCCTACTCGCGTCCCGAACGTCCAGCCCGTTCCTCGGCTTCCTCGGGAAATCCCGATCCTGTCAAACACCGTCAAAATACGTCACTAATACGTCTACAACCAACTACCTAATTTCCCTTAAAATTCCCGAGCCAAAGACTTAAAACCCGGGACCCTAAACATTCACCCTCGCGGAACTACACTCAAACGACTTCCGATTGACCCGAAACCAACTCCATTGAACTCACCACAACTCCTAGATCAAAAATCCTGTTGATCGCTTCTCCATACGCCGCCGCACGCGCCCCCACGCACCACCCAAAGTGGCTGCGCGTGGCCCTCACGCGCCAGCTACAGTACCATCGTCAACCTCCCGTACTGTGCTGAACCGGCCGCCGTGGCTTGGACCGGCGAGAAGCACTCTCCACCGTCCGGCCACCATTTCAGTCCCTTCTTTCACCAGCAGCTTCGTCCAGACACCACGAATCCAATCCCCAACTTCGTTCACCTCGACACCGTCCCTAGCCCGTCGACTGAACTCAAAACCAGACAGCCCCAAACTCCCCTGCTTCATGATCCAGCCACCCAGCTCACCTCCATTCACGGTGGCTACACCAAACTCATCCTAGGACTTCACTGAACCTAGACCACACCTCCGTTACCTTCGACTCACCTCCAAACTCGTCGACTCACCGTTTGAAGTTTACGGCTATACAGAGGAACAGAGACTCCACTCCAACCGAGCTCCGCCGTGAACACCCCCCGTCACGGCGACCATCCCAGTCGACACCTAGGACCTCCCTGAACATAACCCTGACCTTCAATCCCATCGACACTAAGCCTAGACTCACGACTTTCGAACTGAAATTTCACGGGAAAACAGAGCAGGAAACCTCACCTTTCGATTGCAGCTCCGCCGTGCGCACCGCCGCGTGCCACGGTGTTCGTTGGGTCCCCTGCAACCTCCTACAGTTCCCCCTACCTTAGATTGAGCCACCTCACGGCGTAGCCACCACCACAGTCTCACGGCCTCCCTGTTTCCCCAGAATTTTGCCGCACCTCCACCGTGCCGCCGTGCACGATTCCTCCACCAATTCACGACCACCAGCTCATACACTCCTCTCTGTCACTCTCACAAACCACTCCTCACTCCCCCTTGCACAGAATCGATCACTCTCTCCCAATGCCTCACCCTCTGTTTCTGTCTGTGTCGAAGAACAAACACACGGGCACACACAGGTGCACCCCAATTAATTAGGACCGCGCACGTACAGGATTCCACCAGAATCCTCTACACACCTGCCATGTGTCACCATCCCCCATCCAAGCACTCCCACATGGCCCAATCTCAACCGTCCATTTCTTTCTTTCTGCACAAATCCCAATGTGCAGAAAGACCAATTTACCCTTCTTTTTAACTCATTTTACGGTTTCGCCACTAACGTTCTAGGCCCGTATCTCACTCATCGTAAGTCCGATGCATACGTGCCGCCTGTCATCGAACTCAGGACGACGAGATCTATCTAACCATCCTAGGTCAACGTACCAAAACTCGTCCGTACAAAAAGTCAACTATTCCCCCTACTTTACCCAAATTACGGTTAAGCCCTCAACCTTCCGAACATCACAACTTCCTCCTCGGGTGTCGGAATCGGGCGTGCCACCTGCCTAAGGATTCGTGACATCCTAAACTACGTCCTGGTCACTGGTCAATCCCCAATTGAAAACCCGAAATAAAAGTCAACATTTCTGCCCGACCCAGGGGCAAAATCGTCATTCTAGGTTCCCGGACCCCTCGGAACCACCTAACCCTTGATTACCCTCACTAATCACACCTTAATCACTCTAGTAATCCCGATTCTCGGGACGGGTTGTTACAGCCACGATTCTCACGACCTCCCTGCTTTTCACCCCTGGTTTTCCCACGGTTCCCAGCTGCCCAACCACACGACTTCCTCACCTCCCAACCTTCTTACCGTCTCCCTTCCACTCTCTGGACACCCACACACACTCACAACTCACACGCACCCTCAATCAACCCTTCAATTCTCTCAAGTTCCTCCTACAATCTCCCTATGTTTCTGTTTCCCTCTGCCCACAAACAAGAACACGGCACGGTTGCACCCCAATTATTTGGGTCGTGCACACACACTAGAATCCCCCAGAACCCACTACACACTTGCCACATGTCACCATCCCCCACTCTCTCTCACACACATCGCCCAATCTCAACCCTTCATCTGCTTCTCTCTGCACAAATCCCCAAGTGCGAAAAGACCAAAATACCCTTCTGTTTAACTCAAAATTACGGTTTTGCCACTAACTTTCTAGACCCGTAACTCCCGCACCGTAAGTCCTATGAAGGCGTGCCGCCTGTCATCGAACTCAGGACGACAAGAGCTATCTAACCATCCTAGGTCAACATACCAAAACCCGTTCGTCCAAAAAGTCAACTTCTCCCCCTTAAGTTAGCCAAATTACGGTTATGCCCCCAACCTTCCGAACATCACAACTTCCTCCTCGGATGTCGGAATCGGGCGTGCCACCTGCCTATGGATTCGTGACGTCCTAAACTACGTCTTGGTCACCGGTCAAAGTCTACAAGACTACCCGAACGAAAATTCAACTTTTTGCCTGAACTAGGGGCAAAAGCGTCATTCTAGGCCAACGACTTTATCGGGACCAACTAACCACCGATTAAACTCACTAATCCCATATTAATCACCCTACTAATCCCGGTTCTCGGGACGGGTTGTTACATCATCCCTGCAACCCTGCAACCCAGTCGCGGTGAACAGTCGACCCGAAAAAATCTCCATCAATTCGACCAGTGAAAACAGTCGCGGTGAACAGTGTCATCCCTGCAACCCATTTCTCTGTTAAACGGGTCTTGTACCCGCGATCAGACCCAGAAAAATCTCCATCAATTCGACCTTGATTTCTTCCGTTCTTTAAACTGATTTCATCTAAACCATCTTAATTTAGGTTCTGTACATTTAATTACTTCAATTACAACCAAAATCCAACAATCCCACGATGAACTCCCAAACAGATTTCATGATCGGATTCACCTAATTCGACCCTGTTTTCCAAATTGATTCACACAGAGAGCATCGTGAGAGTAAAATAAACGTTTTTACATAATCAATTTCGTAATTACTTACCTCCAACCACACGAACCCAAGCTCGATTTTGGGAAGGGAATGGAGCTTCTGTTCTTGCTCAGTACAGCTCCAATTCTCTCTGTTTTTGCTGTGGTTTAGCTCGAAATGATCTCAGGAAGCTTAATTCAGCTTCAATTTTGATCCACAGAGATCGTAACTCTAAAATCGAATTTTCTCCAAAATTTTCGAAATCTTCGAAAATCTGCAAAATTAGCGACCCCTCTGTCCCTCGTGTTTGTTTTGATCCAATTCAAACTCTTCAATCTCTCACTCTCACAACCGAATTGATCTGTTATTTAACAATGTCAAAAGTTGGGCAAAATAAATAATTTTTCCCTAATTAAGGGATTAGTGTCCCTAGTCCATGATTTCATCAATGTTGTCTGGGCAAAGTGACAATTATCATTAGCAGGTAGCATGAGTCAGCGTCCACCATTTGCTTGCCAAAAGACCGTTTTGCCCTTCGCTTGGAAAATTACTGTTTTTCCCCTACCTTTCAAAATTATGAAAATGCCCCTCGCCTTCGTAGACCCATAACTTTCGCATCCGACCTCCGATTAACGCATGCCGCATGTCTGCGGATTCAGCACCTCGAGACCTACTCAACGGTCTATTCGGAAATTCCAAAAAATGTTCTAATCAAAAAGTCGACTTTTAACCCTTATAATCAGGGGCATAATCGTCAATTAAACACTGACTCGATTCTTGAACCCAACAGTAACCGGTAACCCAGTAATAAAAGATTCCAAACAATGTACATCCCTTCGGATTCTCCGAACTCCGAATCGATGTGGGGGCATTTGTGGAACCCAAAATCATCCAAAAATTATGGAGCTGCCACGTGTCCCGTAATTCCCAACAATGACCAAATTGCCCTTGGCAAATAACGCTGATCGTTTGAAAAACACTCGCATATTAAATAATCTATTTACCAGTTAAGTACGTTATTTGATCGGGTTAAAATCTCTGTAATATTGATATTCTCCCCGAGAGTGAATTATCGTTATTCTTAATAATGGATAATTAATATTAATATTAAAATATAATAAATATCATTACTATCATGATGAGCCATCATTACAATTATTAAATAATTTATTTAATAATAATATATATTTACTAATTAAATATTCAACCGACCAATCAGAACGCTCCAAGGCTCCCAAGATTTTCCTATAAATAGTAAGGCACATTTCATTTCCAAGGTACGTTGATTCTTCGCTTCGAAGTATATCCTTTTCCTCTCTCAAAGCTAACTTAGGCATCGGAGTGTTATTGGTCGAACAACCCTCCGGATAAATCGATCGAGGCAACGATAGCTAATTGCTTGATATTTGCAGGAATTGTGAGGACTTTTCGCGGCGGGTTCAATCTTTGATTCAACAATGAACATATTAGTGCTGATTTACTATCTTTACTTGAGTGTGGATTAGCCAATTTCAATCTGTTCTAGATTGTAGAATAAGCAATAATGCTAGCATTTTTACTTGAGTGTGGATTAGTCAATTTCAATATGTTTTGAATTGTAAAGCATAACAAATAACAAACTACTTGGCAAGTGAGTGTCATCTGACATTTTTTCAAATTGTTCAATTCAGTTGTATGGCTATGCCCTTAATTTTTGTTGATTATTTCATTTCTTTGACAAAGCCCAACACACAAATGAATGCGGATCTATATGACTTTTTTATTGTTTTTACTTTTTTTTTTTCTGAAATTACCTCTTTGATTGTTTTTACTTTATTTGAAGTATGATAAAGTTTTTTGCTATTTATATGTTATATATATCATTTTACATAGAATATATCATATTCATAATCAATTAAATAACCCGCGGCAACGCGGTGGCATACGTGGTTAGTTTGATTTCTAACAGTGTGCCTTATAGGAATCTAAACCGTCGGATTTCTTCTTCCCATCTTTTCCCTGCTTCCCCTTTGAGCCACCTCACTTTCTTACAGTGGCTAACCGTTACGCTGCCCAGCTGCAGCTATGCTGCCCTCGAAGCGCCACCTCGTACTCTTTAGCACGAACGACCCATGCCCACATGATAGCTTCTGGGTTGAAGCCTCGTTGCCATATTGTGAATCGTTTGATTGACATTTACTGTAAATCCTCAAATTTTAATTACGCCCGCCAACTGTTCGATGAAATTCCTAAGCCGGACATTATTGCTAGAACAACGTTGATTTCAGCATATTCTGCCATTGGGGATCTGAAGTTGGCTAGGAGAATATTCAGTGAAACTCCATTGAGCATGCGAGACACTGTTTGTTACAATGCCATGATTACAGGCTATTCTCATAACAATGATGGCAATTCCGCCGTTAGACTATTTTGTGAGATGAGGAGAAGTGATTTGAGGCCTGATGATTTCACATTCACTAGTGTACTTAGCGCGTTGGCACATATTGTGGATGATGAAAAGCAGTGCCAGCAACTACATTGTGCAATTGTAAAGTCAGGAACAGGGTTTGCCATTTCGGTGTGGAATGCACTATTATCTGTTTATGTTAGATGTGCTTCTTCACCATTAGTATCGTCACCATTGTTGATGGGTACGGCCAGAAAGTTGTTTGATGAAATGCCTAAGAGAGATGAATTGTCTTGGACAACAATGATTACTGGGTACGTAAGGAACGAAGACCTTGATGCTGCTCGGGAATTGCTAGATGGGATGGATGAAAAGTTGCAAGTTGCATGGAATGCGATGATTTCTGGGTATGTGCAACACGGTTCCTTTCAAGAAGCATTGCTATTGTTTAGGAAAATGCGGTTACAGGGTATTCTTCAGGATGAGTTTACATACACTAGTGTTATCAGTGCTTGTGCTAATATTGGTTTGTTTCGGTTTGGGAAGCAGGTGCATGCTTACATACTAAGAACTGAAGCTAAGCCTACTGTGGATTTTTCGTTATCTGTGAACAATGCATTGGTTACACTATATTATAAATGTGGAAAAATTGATGAAGCACGATATATATTTAATAACATGCTTGTCAGAGATCTCGTTTCTTGGAATGCGATCCTCTCAGGTTATGTAGGTGCAGGGCGCATCCAGGAAGCAAAATCCTTTTTTAAGGAAATGCCAGGGAGGAGCATTCTAACCTGGACTGTGATGATATCTGGTTTAGCTCAACACGGATTCGGTGAAGAAGCTATGAAGCTATTTAATCAAATGCGATTGGAAGGGTTTGAGCCCTGTGATTATGCATTTGCCGGAGCAATTACATCTTGCTCTGCGCTGGGAGCTTTGGAGCATGGCCGCCAACTTCATGCTCAACTGATTGGCTTGGGACATGATTCAAGTCTTTCGGCTGCAAATGCACTTATCACAATGTACGCGAGATGCGGAGTTGTTGAGGATGCAAACACTGTGTTCCTTACAATGCCTTATATTGATTCAGTGTCATGGAATGCTATGATTGCAGCTCTGGCACAACATGGATATGGTGTCCAAGCAATAGGACTTTTCGAACGAATGTTGAAGGAAAATATACTACCTGATAGAATTACTTTCCTCATCATTCTCTCAGCTTGTAGTCATGCTGGTTTAGTCAAAGAAGGGCGCCATTATTTTAGTTCAATGCACACCTCTTTTGGAATTAACCCTGATGAAGATCATTATGCTCGCATGATTGATTTGTTGTGTCGATGTGGGGAATTCATAGAAGCCAAGAATTTGATTGCATCAATGCCTTTTGAGCCAGGCGCACCTGTTTGGGAGGCTCTTCTTGCTGGTTGCAGGACTCATGGGAATATGGATTTAGGAATTCAAGCTGCAAAACGACTCTTTGAGTTGGTGCCACAGCATGATGGCACCTATGTACTTTTGTCTAACTTGTATGCTACTATTGGCCGTTGGGATGATGTGGCTAAGGTGCGGAAACTAATGAGAGATCGAGGGATCAAGAAAGAGCCCGGTTGTAGCTGGATTGACGTTGAGAACATGGTCCATGTCTTCTTGGTTGATGACACAGTGCACCCTGAGGTGCAAGCAGTGTATGTGTATCTGGAGCAACTAGGACTTGAAATGAGGAAGTTAGGATATGTCCCCGACACGAAGTATGCATTGCATGATACGGAGTTTGTGCATAAGGAGTATTCTTTATCTACGCACAGCGAGAAGCTTGCAGTTGCATTCGGGCTCATGAAGCTTCCATTTGGAGCCACAATCAGAGTCTTCAAGAATCTAAGGATTTGTGGTGATTGCCATAATGCATTTAAGTTTATGTCAATAGTGGCGGGAAGAGACATAGTTGTGAGAGATGGGAAGAGGTTTCATCACATTAGGAATGGTGAATGCTCATGTGGCAATTACTGGTAGGCTGCAGTATGCCTGATGGGAAGCGGTTTGATAGGTACACGACAATTTGATCCCCTCACCAAGCATGTTAGGCTCTGTGACTTCAGAGGTAAAAAATTTATGGTATGCTTGTCTTCTTCACATCGCCTTACACTCATTGTTAAATTATGTGCTTATCATACAGGATCTGTCCTATCTTTTCGTAATGATTTGAATGGTCCTGCGCCACTTGAACTAAAATCTACTGTTTTGTAGCATATTGAGGGAAAATTGATCAGTTGTTAGTTCTAATTAGTCCTAGTTAGTCTGGCTATTCATCAGTCACTTTTCTATTTGGAGGTTTTTTGGTATTTGCAGTTGCTATGTTTCTATGAAAAAATCAGTCTCCTTGTATAATTTTAGTTTAGTGATTTTCCTTCTTTATAATGACTAATCAGGTCACGGGAGAATCAACATATGTATTGGTGCAACAACATATACAACATCCATTGACATCTGCTCAGCTGGTTGTATCATTGCTGAGCTCCTTCTGGGCGAGGTGATCCACTTCTTTCTATTTTTCACTCCTAGTTAACGTTTGGGTTAATCTATACTTACTTTTGACAAATAAAGAAAGTTTCAAAACTTTATACTGCCATAGCCGTTTGCTGGAAAAAATAAAATGGGCCAACTTGTATAGATTTTCAAGGTGTAACCTCTGTTGAATTAAGTGGTTTATTTGAATGCTTACATTTTAGGTGTCTTCTTGCTGGTTCTTGGCACACCAACTTGAGAAGAACTATGATGCATGAAACCCATTTATACAGATTTTAATTCTTTTCGGGCTTTTTGGTGAGCGGGATTATCATGCTTACCAAACGAGGCCTTCAATGAATGGTTTCTTAGTGCGCTGCTTGTAGAGGAAGATGTTAGAAGAGAATGGGCACATCATGCATATACCTCACTAGGACACAAGGAAACACTCTTCTCTAAGATGCTATTTGATAATCATTTGGTTTTTAGTTTTTGCTTTCAATTTTTGTACTTGAGATATAAATAAAATTACATATACAGGGAACAAGAGGGATGAAGAAGAGTAGTGGATACCGAGGGGAGGAGAAGAATCGAAGAAGAATGGATGAATAACATGGTCCCGAAAGTGGGAACAACTTAAAATAGATCTTTCGCTTAATGTTTTGATTTTTGGTTCTAATACCTTAAATATTCCTTCCTCTATTTCATTATTCTTTCATCTATATGCTTCTCTTATATTTCAAGTAAAAAAAGTGGAACTATAAACCAAATTCGGGGTCGTATAATAACCATTTATTTTAAATTTTTATTGTACATGAGACATGTAGGAGTTTATAGTTCATCAAGAGAAAAGAACATGATTTAACAAGTGCATTCTCCTAACAGGCTCGCGACCAGTTAGATTTAGAGAATTAACACCACAAAAACAATATTGCTATTGCTTGTCAATCAAGCTAGTGACGACGACCAACCCTACTCCTCAGCAGGTCCAGGGAGGTTGTCCGTTGGTGGACCTAGTCCTCACCATTTGGCCGAGAAAGTCATGGACTTGTGGGGGCTGGCTTGTCCCTCCCTATGTGGTGTGGGTTGAACCGGCTCAGAAGTTAGTAGGCTGGACTTGAGTTTAGGTGTTTAAATTCAATATGTCCAATAGACTCAGCGTGATAAAATCCCGCTCAGTTTATTTATAAAAGTCGGTTCTGTAAGTTTGAATATACAAACCTATCATTAATAAATTGGACATTTAGGTACAAGAATCACTTAATTTTACTTCGGTTGGTAAAAATTGAATTTTCCTTCGGAAGTGATGCAGGGTACCTCTTCCCTCAATTCTTCTTTCTGTCTTGCTGCTTATTATTGAGTAGTTACTTGCTTTTAGTTTTATAGGAATTCAAATGTAACAGCACAATTTGGTAATATAAAAATCTGCGTAAATCAGCGTAAAAGGAAGGCCAAATATAATAAAATTGAGAAATTTATGTTGAAAAATATAATTTAGTTGTAATACAAAGTAATGGGATTGAGTAGCGAGCGTGAGGCAGGAGAGGGGAACCACCTCAGTAGGCTTTCTAGGAAACATATAATCATATATGTTGTGGAAGTGTTTTCAGTGAGAGAGAGAGAGAGAGAGAGAGAGAGTTAATGTATGACAGAGCAAGAGAAGCAGAAGATGGATATGGAAGCAGCAGTTTGGTATTATGATAAGAGAGAGGTAATAAGTGGGCACAAAGCAACAGCAGAAGCATATACAAAGTTACAAACAGCAAAGGTAGTTATATATATATATATATGTGTGTGTGTGCGCGCGCGTGTATGTTATAGAGCTGCGCTTTGGTGTTGTATGTTCCCTGCAGCTTCCATGTGGACTTGGGGTGGAATGAGTGTATATGTCTGGGAGTGAGAGGGAGACGGAGAGGGAGTTGAGAATGAATCCCGGGGCTGGCCTTAATATATAATTATTCATTGATTGAGATCGAGGAATCGAGTAGAATTGGATCGAGAGAGAGAGAGAGAGAGAGAGAGAGAGAGAGGACTTGGATGATCCGAGCGTGAGTAGTTGTGGCTACTATAAGGAGCAGGCTGCCTACAGATTCTGATGCTTTTGTACATTGGGCGGGTCCATCCTGCTGAACCAATTCATCCACCTGAACCCGACCTAACCACCATCCGGACCTCGACCTCCTGCTCTTACGCAAATTAAGTTTGATTATTCTTTTTTTTTTCCCAACTCCAAAATTAGTTGAATTAGTAATTTCTAAAAGTTAAATTGGGTCCGATCGGAGTGTATGAAGCTCGATAAAAATCCGATTCGACAAAATATTTGGATTTTTATATATGTGATTAAACCCGCCCAACATAGCTTAATACTTTTCAAAATATGACAACAAACTCAACCCATTAAAGCCCAAAAAACTTGGATCGGACTTGCCCGACTCAGCCCAATGTTGAGAGCTAGGTAGACCCATTTGATTCGAATCTTTTAACTATATTCCACTAAGAATAATACTCATATCTCACCATCTTGATATTTTCTCGTACGACCCTTTCGATTTATCTAATTATTGTTATACAGAATCCAAATCATTCAACGATCCTAAATCATCATCTCAAGAACAGTTATACATAAAATAAACAAAAATTGAATATTATTTAACCATTAATATGTATCAACTAAATGACCAATTCATCACAATCAATTTATTTAATACGCATGTAGGATTAGTCAACCTCCAATTTTGTTAATTTTTTACGGTCATCATCTTAAAATAATAATTTAGTGAATGGAATCATAAATCAAAATAATGGTATATGGAAATATTAATACGGTGAAATGCAACTATTATCCTTCAAGAAATATGCTTCATTGATGTTAGTAAAACAAGAACTGAATCTGCACCTGTTCAAACCTACTTAATTTATTAATAATATAACTGATGTCACTCTTTATTTTGTGCTTCTTGTTCTTGCATTACAGGACTTTGAGATATGTAACCAAGATAAAAAATTAAAAGCTCCTCCAAGAATAAAAAAAATGGTGATTGTCGCCGTTGTTTATTGCTTCGCTAGCTTCCTCGTAGCTCATAAGGAGATGAGGAACACCAGAAAATCAATTTCTGGTATACTACCTATGGCTGCTTGAAGAAAAACTGACCTCTATGACACTGACTGTATCTCTATGAAGATTTTGTGACTTCGTGTATAGCATTTGCCAGATATCCTACATTGCCCGTTGTCACACCCGCCATACTGTATGTATACAATTACGTCAGAAATATCCAGCTACAGATTGTGTACGTGTGTGTACGTGATTGATCGATATCGAGTACCTTATTCGACCATTGCGAGTCATATAGATATGAAATTCTTTTGTCAAGCGATCGACTTGTTCAGGCGTCATCCCACTGTAGCAAAACATGCCTATCTGTTTGCATGAATCAGCAAGATTATAAATAACATAAACGACTAGAAAACAATATGGCAAACGAAACCAGCCAAGCAACACAATTCAGTTGACTTGGAAAATAACCCACCTGATTAGTTATGTGCTCCCACGATAATGGTGACCCAAGTTTCTCAAGGTTTTCTCGTAGAGCTGTTCGCACTCCAATGATCCGATCTGCCATGCCCTGGAGATAGAACACAACCAAGAGGATATGAATCAGATGATCAAGAAACCAAAATTCGGTTCCTTCTGATGATACCGAGCAACACTACCATAGCAGTCAGGCCTTTGTATCTTGATGTCATCACATAACCGTTTATAAAAATTGGTTTTTTTTTCTTTAAAACCTCTCATTAAGATGTTTTCCCAAAGAGAAATTAGGAATTAACCGACAATCAAATACACATTGCGTTGAATGTGATATAGTTTTTGAACAATATATATCCCTTGGAATTACTCATACTTGTAAGACACTCAACAAAAGGAAACAAGCGGGTGTATTTCTATTTTTCTGATAGTACTTAGACATACAACACTGCTGCCATTAAGATAGTACAGTTCTCAGGTATACATGCATTCAGAATCATAACAGCATGAGAAAGTTTCCATCATAGCATTCCAGCACTGGTTAAATACTCAATTCAAGATGGAAGCTGTTGAACTAAAATATTTCACAATGAAACACGTACTAAATACAAATTTACCCTCAAGTTCCCTATTTGTAAGGAAGGACCTAGAGTAAAATTGTAGGGTAGAATCACCAAACCATATAATGACAGATAGTTTAGAAAGAATTATGTGAACTCCAAGGACAATGAAGCCTAGACTATAATTTCCAGCAATTCCATAATAAAAATTTATATTAGAAATTGTAAAACAGCCAACATTCTGTGTAGAGTCTGTAGACAGTTCATAACATATAAAAGCTGTACGTCTTGGGTGTGTGTAACAGTTAAATTAGGGTCAGTTTCATAACAATTTCGTTTTTAGTTCTCAATTGTCTGCTTGAGATATGAGGAAAGGGGATGAAGATGGTAGAGGATATGATGGGGAAATATGAAGAACAAACGTAGAAGGAAAAGTGCACAAAATGAAAATTTAAAACCAAAAACCAAAATGTATTTTCAGTGGGTTTCACTTTCTAGATTTAGTCTTCATTCTTCTTTATTTCTTCTTCTCCATACAAACACTCTTCTTCATCCCTACTTTTTCTCATTTACTTTCTCCACATCTCATGCACACAGTGAAAACTGAAAACTAAAACAAAATGGTTATCAAACTGGCCCTCAACTTCTACTTTTCCAACTGAAAGACGAAAGTATATCTCCGGCAGCATGTTAATTAATAAGTAACTTAGATAACCTGGAGAATACACTAATCAACATATAAGCTTCACTCTTCAAGGTATATCTAATACATCACATTGAATGTTAGTTTGAGACAAACATTTCATGAAGTATCAGAAGTAATTCCCGACAGCGGTAGCATGTGCCATGACCATAGGGAAATGACGCACTTTCAATAATTTTATACTCGCATATAGGCTACCCGTACTTGGTAGTATGGTTGATCATGAATCCGATTGTAAAGAGTGGGAAGATCTGTCTCCTACCCTGAATTCAGATTTAAAGAGGAAGACTAAATAAAAAAGAAAAGAATTGATGAATTACCTTAACTTCCTTGAGCCATAGCTTTTTCAAGTCCGGATCACCAAGGATAGTTGAAACTATAAGTGCCCCATGAACAGGTGGATTACTATACATGGGTCTAGCAAGAAGCTGCAACTGACTTTTTACAGCCACAGCTTGTTTCTCATCTTCACAAAGCACGCTGCACACATAAAGAACTGCATCAGCATAATAAAAGATGTACTAAAAAAGACCCTCTGCTTTCTTAGTCTAGTTTATAAGTGGAATTGATAGATAAAGAACATTAGAAAGCATGTCCATAATTCTAACCCATGAGACTAGGCACAATCATGTAAAGATGAGAAAACCAAGTCACATTCTCCAAGAACTGCAGAAAGCCCACCTATCCTAGATGGATGAGGGTAAAACCAGAACAGAATACTCAAACACAAGAAAAGAAAGCAGTACAGAGGATTTGATGAAACCAGTTTGACAGTAAGTGATGTATGAGCTTTTTTCATGCAGTTTCAGTAACATGACCATAATCAATTTAAACTTCAAATGTGCAGATTGTATACGCTACTATACATAGAAAGCACTGTCCTACTTCTCTGTCGTCCCTACAGAATTTCTAAACAAACTCAATAGTTAATAATTGTCCACGGGTTATACATATGACATATAGAAAATACAAAACATGCAGTTTCCACCTCGACTAAGATGGAGTAGCGGAAAACATAAAATCTACCAAATTAAATAGAAACTATACCTTAAATTAAAAATAAATAAATAAATAATTACCTAAGACATCCTACTCTCTGGCCATAGAGTCCCATATTTTTGGCATATGATTGGGCAATTCCAATAAAATGGCCATCCTCCAGAAAAATCCTGATAGCTTTTGCATCTCTCTCTGGGTCACCACTAGCAAAACCTTGATATGCCATGTCAAAGAAGGGAAAATGACCCTTTTCCTGAACCCATAAAAAAAATCAAAATCAATCAACCCAAGGGATTAGTGAGCGTCATTAGATGTCAAAGAAGAAAAACAGAAGGAAAGTCTTCTGAGAAATGTACCTTGATTTGGTTTGAGATCTCTTTCCACTGTTCCTCTGAAGGATCCACTCCAGTGGGATTGTGAGCACACGCATGAAGTAGAAAGAATGAGCCCTTTGGAGCATTCTATTCAAAATATTAATGCCCAGTTAGCAGGGGAAGGAACAAGGTGTCAGCTAAGAGAATAAATAGAGCGCAAAAAGTAAAACTAGATAACATCTACATGAAGAGATTAATGTAGCAGAGTAATTACTTTTGAACAAGAACATTTCTGAAATAATCAAAACAACCAACATAGAAGTAAGAATATGTGCTGTACCCACCTTTATGTCATCAATCAGTCCTGCAAAATCCAACCCCTTAGACTCCGGGTGATAGTAATGGAAAGTCTTCTGAGGAATGTTGGCATCTTTCCAAATGTTATGATGGCTGATGAAACAATTATAGAAGCCCAAGTAGTGTTCACATTAGCAGTTAAAATGGAGGGAGGTAAAGAGAGAGAGAGAGAGAGAGAGAGAGAGAGAGAGGTCATTAAAAGAAGATCTAAACAATGCTCACTTGGACCAAGTAGGTACTGGTATAAATATTTGAGAATCAGGACGAAAACGTTTTTGAAAGTCCGCAAATAGGCGGCATGCACCCGTGCCAGAGAGGGCTTGCACAGCTGCTATCTTTTTATCTTTGATGAACTCAGAATTCTCTCCATAGGCTAGCTTCAATGTTTCTTCCACCATATTCACACTTCCCCCCATAGGAAGGTACTCCCTAGCGAGAACAAACCAATTGTAAATCATACACATCATGTGAGGGAAACTTTTAGAAAGGAAGAGAACTTACATGATACAGTAGGTGTATGGTTTTAGTTATTTTCATGATGCAGAGAACGTACATGACATCGGGAACTTACACTAACAATTTTATCTAATTATTGCCAATCCTTCCATTCTTAACCAAACGATGATACACATTCCCCACTTCTGCTAAATATAAACTACCCAGGCACAACATTAGGAAGCTCGAATTTAAGATTCATGATACCATAAACAGATAAAAATGGCATGGTTATCCATAAAATTAGTCCGAGCATGAACAATACAACATTATCTTCGGAACTTGCTGATTGCCTGTCTACTTTTCACTTTATCACAAACTTAATTCTATAAAGCTCAAGGATTCCTCAAAATAAATAAATAGAACGAAATGATGTGGGTACTTGAATGATTGAGAAAGAGAATAAAGTCAAGAATCTAAATCCAAATAGTAAAAAAGTAAAATATTCTCAAGAATACGAGCAGCCTGATTCCATATTATGTGGACCATATAACAAAAGAATCAAATATTATAAGGGCCACCACTGCAAGCAGTGGCAACCAGAAAACACTAGATGAGGGCAGCCCACTCTGAGAATGTCTAAAAATCTTACTACTCATATTACGAAAATGCAAAGTTTATAAAAAAATAATGCACAAAGGCAAAGTAATGCACAAATTAAAATTAATAAGCATACATGTTTAAGTTTCCCCCAATCTTCCGCTCTGCTTCCCTGACGCATTCCAAAACAACCGGCTTTCCCTTATCATCCCGGTACGCACCCTTGTATCAATAAAACCGAAACAAAAACATTTAGAAAAAAAAAATATGCAAATATATACAAAATAACATAGCCGGAGAAGAGAATCACCATCATTGAATCTGCTTTAGGAAAAGATTGGAATTTTAATAAATAATTAAAAAGATTGGAATTAGGCACTATTATTGACCTTTGGAACCCAAAAAAAGATCATCAACCAATTACCAAATGCAATCTAGCCAGGTGAAAATTAGTAATAAAACGAAAAGGAGAAAGAAAATTATCCTCTTTTTCTTTTGTTCCCTTTTATTTGGTTCCTATTTGCCTTAGAGGAAAGTATAAGAAGAATAATTTTCACTGTTTTATTCATTTGACAGGCCTTGTTTCATTTGGAATTGCAAAGTTAATTAATTGATAATAAAAAATTCTGCAAATTTCAAGTCAAGACTGTATCGGTCATTTGAGTGATTGTATAGTAAGAACTGTTAAGGATCCTGTTACAGATCCTGTAGAATCAGAGGAGATTGCAGATCAATCTCCTCCTTAATACCTAAGTTGTATCTTACCTAGTTAGGCCCTTGTTTATATTTTACCTAGTTAGGACTCTACTAGAATCTTACCTAGTTAGGACTCTCCTAGAACTGTATAAATCTGCCACTACTGTACAATTAAATTCATTGAAACCTGCTCTCTATCTCCCAATTTAATGCCACTAACCACACTTCAATTGAATTTTATCCCGACTTTTTCCAGGTGAAGGATCTCAGCACGGGGGCGGTGCTTCTTCAAGGCCCGAGTAAGGACGGTGTGTATGAATGGTCCCCTACCTCCCTGCAACCGCAAGCTATGACTGGTGTGGTGGCATCCCCTACTTTGTGGCATCGTCGTCTTGGTCATCCTAGTGTTAGAGTCTTAGAGTCTGTTTTTCGTTCTGCTGCTATTTCAGTACCTTTAAAATCCAACCTCTCTGTATGTCCCTCTTGTCAATGCAATAAAAGTCATCGTCTCCCCTTTGGGGAGACTTCTCTTACAAGCACACGGCCTCTCCAATTAATTTTCTCAGATGTCTGGGGTCCTGCCCCCTACAAATCTCCTGAAGGTTTTACTTATTATGTCATATTTGTTGATCATTACACCAGATATACATGGCTTTACCCACTCAAAAAGAAATCTGATGTTTTTCCCACCTTCCTTGATTTCAAAAAACTGGTTGAAAATTATTTCCAAACCTCCATTGCCACTCTCTACACTGATGGCGGTGGAGAGTTTATCAAACTCAAAGCCTTCCTAGCCACCCACGGTATTCACCATCTTCTCACCCCCCCTCACACACCCCAACATAATGGGGTGGCAGAACGGCGTCACCGCCATGTTGTGGACACGGGTCTTACTCTTCTTCATCAAGCTCATCTCCCTCTCTCCTACTGGCCGTATGCCTTTAAGGCTGCTGTCTATCTCATCAATCGCTTACCCACCCCCACTCTCCAGAACTCTACTCCCTACTCTACCCTCTTTCACCAGCCCCCAAATTACTCACGTCTCAAAGTATTTGGTTGCCTCTGTTTTCCCTGGCTACGTCCCTACACCACCAACAAAATGCAACCAAAATCCACCCCATGTGTCTTCCTCGGCTACTCCCTCAATCAGAGTGCCTACCTCTGTTTTGACCCCTCCTCTAGTCGTCTTTATGTGTCTAGGCATGTTCAGTTTGATGAGTCTTCCTTCCCGGGTATCCCTTCTCACTCTACTGCCCCTCACGTCCATTCTGATCACTTTGACCAGTGGATGTCCACCCTTCCTCTCGTCACTGCTCTTCCCCCATCCCCTGCCACCACACCAGCACCACCACCGGCGCCTGCAGCATTACTGGACCACACTGACACACTGCACCTGCCTGGTCTTGGCGTAGCACCGTCTCCAGCGCCAGCTCCCTCCCTGCCCCAGCACCAACCCGTCATCAGCAACCTCCCTGTTTCCTCCTCTGCTGCCTCACCTGCTCCCGCTGCTGTCAGCCCCTCCCCACCACCCCCTGCACACCCAATCCGCACCTACACCAGGCGTCAACCCCGCCTTCCCTCTCCTCCTAACCCCTCCCCCACCCTTCCCTCCCCCCCACCACCACCGCCCCCACCCCCAAACACTCACCCTATGCTCACCCGCACCAAAACAGGCACTATTCCCCCTGTACCCACCTATGCCCTCACTGCAACCACCTCTACACTCCTCACCTTGGCCGAGCCCACTTGTGTATCCCAGGCCATCAAGGATCCTCTTTGGCGCATCGCTATGTCTGCAGAATTCACTGCCCTAATCCAAAACGGTACCTGGGAGTTGGTACCTTCACACCCACACCAGAATCTGGTTGGCAATAAATGGGTATTCAGGATCAAAAGACACCCGGATGGCACTGTTGACCGCTACAAAGCCAGGCTAGTAGCAAAGGGCTACCACCAGCGCCCAGGCCTAGACTTCACAGAGACCTACAGCCCTGTAATGAAACCCACTACTATACGAATTGTGCTCCATCTTGCTGTGACTCATGGCTGGCCCATCCGGCAGTTGGATGTAAACAATGCTTTCCTACAGGGCACCCTCCATGAAGATGTCTACATGGAACAGCCCAAGGGGTTTGTCGACCCACAAACTCCTACCTATGTGTGCAAGCTCAAAAAGGCCCTCTATGGTCTAAAACAAGCCCCCCGGGCCTGGTATCAGGAACTTCATCGCTTCCTCCTTCGACAAGGGTTTGTTACTATTCACTCTGATGCATCTCTCTTTGTTCTTAAGCAGGGACCTCATGTTCTTTACTTTCTGGCCTATGTGGATGACCTGATCCTTACGGGTAATGACCCACCACTCCTCAACTCCTTCATCCACAACTTGGCTGCCCGGTTCTCTGTCAAGGATCTTGGACCCCTTCATTACTTTCTTGGTGTGGAAGTAACCAACACCCCCACGGGTATGTTTCTCTCCCAGCATCGCTACATCAACGATCTCCTTCACATGGCGGGTATGGAGGGAGCCAAACCAGTCTCAACCCCCCTGGCCGTGAGCCCTACATTGGCTCTTCAGGATGGCTCCCCCCCGGCTGATCCTACCAGATTTCGCCGCATCATTGGTAGCCTTCAATATCTCAGCCTTACTCGCCCTGATGTTTCCTATGCTGTCAACAAGCTCTCCCAGTTCATGCATGCCCCTACAGATCTACACTGGCAAGCACTTAAACGGGTCCTACGTTACCTACGGGGCACCATTCTCTACGGACTTCATCTCCACAAGAAGTCCACCCATCAACTTCGTGCTGTCACCCATGCATTCAACACATTAGCTGCCTTCTCTGATGCTGATTGGGCTGTTGATCGAGATGACCGCAAATCCACCACAGCTTACCTAGTTTACCTGGGTGGGAACCTCATTTCCTGGAGCTCCCGGAAACAAAAGTCCGTCTCTAGATCGTCTACAGAGGCTGAATATCGCGCAGTTGCAGCAACTGCAGCAGAACTAACGTGGGTGCAGTCCCTCCTCACAGAACTGGGCCTCTCCATCTCGGCCTGCCCCAATATCTCATGTGACAACATTGGCACCACCTTCTACTGTGCCAATCCAGCCCTACACTCTCGTATGAAACACGTGGACATTGATTTTCAGTTTGTCCGTGATCATGTCTCTCGTGGCCTACTCACTGTCTCCCATGTTGCCACTGATGATCAGCTTGCTGATGCCCTCACCAAGCCCTTATCCAGACCCCGGTTTCAGCTCCTACGTGACAAGATTGGTGTCGCCGATGGCTCCACCTTCTTGCGGGGGCGTGTTAAGGATCCTGTTACAGATCCTGTAGAATCAGAGGAGATTGCAGATCAATCTCCTCCTTACTACCTAAGTTGTATCTTACCTAGTTAGACCCTTGTTTATATTTTACCTAGTTAGGACTCTACTAGAATCTTACCTAGTTAGGACTCTCCTAGAACGGTATAAATCTGCCACTACTGTACAATTAAATTCATTGAAATAATATCAGAAAATTCAATACCTTTTAAGAACAAACTGAAACCAGAAGTGAATGTTTCATCTCCTTGTTATCAATAGCTTAATTTCCAAAATAATAATAATAATAATAATAATAATAATAAAGTTGAAAAGAAATCAGAAAGACGAGCTAGCGTTGTTCTATAGAGAGTGATGGAAGTAAAGACACTCACGACTCCAACATTGACTTTGTCGGGACTGGGATCGGCGAGGAAAGCCTCGGTAACGCCGAGAATCGGATCCTTGGGAGCTGGCTCGACGCTCCGCCACCATGACATGGATCGGGTTCCGAATACGGAGCTCTGTCGCAGAAGAAGCTTCCTCGAAAGCGCCATAGTTGGAATTTGGGAGCCCGAAGAACTAATGAGCTATTTGATTTGTGAAATGTAAAATTGAGGAAGAGATAGGGAAGGGACGTGTATGTATATATATGTATATAACAATATAATATATTGATTTGGCTGGGATTTGTTTAATGGATGCAACTCGCAAGTCACGACGCCTTGAAGTGCGTGACGCTTTTGGGTTCTTTCTTCGTAGAATATTGTATTAAATTACGGTTTTCAGGTGCTGACTGCAGCTTGACGCATGCTTTGTTATCTTCTTCTCATACTAAATAAAAATAAAACAAAAATAAAAATAAAACAAAACAAAATTATTCTTATCGTATCAAATGTTAAGGGAATTGATTTTTACAATATTTTTTTTCTTCTTTTGCAGTAATTTAATTATTTTATTTGTCAAATTGAGTAAATAATAAATATAAATAAACCAAGGCGGACAAAAAAAAAAGAGAAAATGGAATACGGAAATCATTTCATAATATTGATGTTGAATGGCTGGTTGGTAACTTTGGTTGGTGGTATGACTCCAATTGTATTATATTTCATAATTACGTAATAAAAATATTTTTGCTATATTTACGCTAGTATCCCAAAAATTTTAATTAAAATTTGTAATTATTAGAATTTTGATAATAAAAAAACTATTAAATAATTTATTTTTAAAGGTTACTAGTGAAGGAGTGATTTCGTCTGGAATTTTTATGAAGCCTATTCACTTTCTAGTTTTGTAATAATATAGATATTAAAATTCATTATTAAAAATAAAAAAAAAATGTTCCTTAGATAACTCAAAATTTAAACTAATAAATAGTAATATTTTTTTCATTATATCTTGCCAAACTTTTCCATGAATTTTTAAAGCACGTTTACTTATTATGAATGAGAATAGTGGGTAATAAGAAAAGTCGACAATCAATTAAGTGGATAATCGAATAAATGGGCATTCATTCCATTGAATTATTTATGAACTATATAAAATTAGAACTGTAGTGAGATTGATTTTTATTGTTATTGTTTACCAACTTCTACGAATCGGAATAAAAACCAACTTGACTACTAAAATATCTTTGTGTATATATACATACATGTTCTTTATTTTGTTTTTTTTTTTTTTCAAATCGAGATTGAGTCTTACATAGCTAAAAATATTCACTAAAAATATATTAGAAAATATGCCTAATTGATTTTTTTAGTAGTATATAAATCATTGATAAATATTATAAATTATGTTTTTAGTTGTTGAATGAGTTGGCTCAGAAAATAATGATTTATTTCATGAGTACATCATTACTAATTAAAATTATTGTAATTAATACTTGTAAACTATGTTCTTATTATTAATTGTTTTTAATATTGGGTTGAGATATTTGGAATTAGTGTAAAATTTTAGGTTAAATTAGTAAATTAAATTAATGAAATGAGGTCATAGGAGGAAATAAAAATTGTAGGGGAAAATTGACAAGTGGGTCCAAGTTTAGGGGTAAATAGGGTAAACAACCAAATAATAATAATAATAAAAGTTTAGCTTTGATGAGTAACTTCAAAGTACCGAACACATTAAGCGCTTGAAAAGATCTTTCTAATTCATTTCCTTCGATAATGTTTTCTATGAAGTAAACTTTGTTACGAATGCAATGGAAAGATTGAGACATGATTGTCTGGATAATATTGCTTGGTCTCGTGCTTTGCCCCGAAAGCTATTCAGGTGTCATGTTTAGATATGTTTTGTGCATATTGTTTTAGGGGCTTCTCTTTGTAGCCCTTGTTTATTCTATTTTCTTCTTAAAAAAATTAAAAACATCAAAGTAACACTTATCACTTACAATTCCATCTAACTGCATTGCATCTAATCATTTGAAATCTCTCGGACTTTTGAAAATCCTATCTCTTTGTCTTCTCAATAGTTCCACTCAAAAAACTCCTTCGCTTCCATTAACTCCAATGACAATCTCAATGGCTGATTCTTTGAAATGGGTTTAATTACATCCCTTGGTTAAGAGCCATTATTCCATTGATGTTGGACGAAGATCAAAATGTACTGTAAAATATCCAAGCCTAACATTAAATATATTCACAAATGGCATTTTGAGTTTTCATAATTATTGGGTTTATCTAGAACATACTAGTGGTTCTAGATTAATCTTAAAGTGCATAAACTCAAGATATATGTATAAAGTTCATGAGGGAAGTAGGTGGAAGATTCATGAATGAAGTAGCTAGGTGGATAGAGCATTAATGAAGACATCTAGATGGTTCCTCCTTGGCCTATATAAGGAGAGGTCATTTGCTCATTCCATCAATCTCATCCAAGAGAAGCATCTTCCTACAATTTGAGAGTGTTGAGCGTTGTAGAGTAGGTAGCATATTATGTGCTATTGTTTCCGTGGAAGGAGAGGTAGGCAATGGCATGACCCGACTCCGAAAACATGCCAAAAACCACGTCTGGGCCCTGCTCTCGTCTGACATGTAGCTTAATATACCAAAAGTAGTCTCGAAACACTATCAAACAAGGGATACTTGTATACTCGCGAGCTTATGCCTCCACTCTGCGAGCAGCCTTGATTACCATGCAACGGCCCTAGAGGGTTTCAAAAACCAAGGAAAATGTGTGAGTGGACAAAAATAAAGGGTAATAAAAACATCTTTCGAAAATGTACTAATTTCTCTCCGTTTTTGTCACAATGACCATTTGGAGACTGCCACGTGTCCCTCTCTAGAATCCTCTAATATTTTCTCCCCTCCCACCGACTTACCCTTATGTTAATATAAGTGAGGGTGGGTGCTGAGTGTGGCTTCGGTGGCCATGGGCCAAAACCATGGATGGATGACCCGTGAGAGAAAAACAGGGAGATGAGAGGGAGATGACCAGAAAATGATGGAGAGGATGAGGAAAGGGAGAAAAAAAGGTTAGAGGATAAAAGTGACCTGAAAACTGTGGGGAGAGAAGTGAAGAACCATGGGAAAACATGGAACCCGTGCGCTGGGTTTTCGGTCTTTGACTCAGAGACATGGACATCACAATTGAGTGTTCCTATGCTCTTCAGGAGTGTTTGGGGTCCTTTTAAGCTTGAGATACTAGAGCTTTGCATGTGGAAAAGTCCTGGGAAGGAACTGCGAACCAGGGCCGAAGTTCGTGGATTTGAACCAGGTTGTCGAGGTGAGGTTTTTTCATTTACAGCTCGTGGATCCCTTTCTGGTAGTGTAGATATGAATCCTAGCCCTTGACACATGAAACATGACGATGAAATGACAGTTTTTTACCGGGTCAGGTCGCGGGTTTGGCTAGAGGCTTGAGGTGACACTGTAGCAGGCGCGTGGCTCCTACGCGAATCTACTTTGGGCGGCGCGTGGGGGCGCATGAGAGGGAATTTCAAGGTGTTGTCAACATATTTTTTAATGTATTCAACCATACGAGTCCAATGGTACAATTTTTGAGGCGATTGGACATCGTCTCGTGGCAATTTTGGCTATCCAAATGTTTAGGGTTTGTTTTAATTCGTCTAAAAATCCCGAAAATTTATAGGACTAATATGTGAGTCAATTTGGATGATTAGTGACCTCCTTAGAAGTGATTTTGGCAGGAATTGACGTTCTTAGATTTTTCGTAGGGTTCTGGTCAGGATGGCTCAGGGTAGTATGGCTCCTGCACGGCATTAGTGGCTAGTGCCAGCTCAGCATTGGCAGAGAGTGCTCATTCCGTAGCTACCCATTGTTCCTTCAGCTCTTCTCGATTAGATTGGAGTATAACGAGAGTGTTTTGATGTTGATCTCCCCACACATGGTTTTTTTTTATCCATGGCAGCATTACTATTCTAGAGTTCGGTCATCTCCGCACGAAGAGACCTCATCCTTTCGAGCATTGCCTATGAAGGCATGTCAATTCTGTTTCTACTTTTATCTCCGTGAGGAGTGTTATTTAACTCACCATCATCTTACTCAGCATACATTTGAATTAGTAGGTAGATAGAGTGGATATATATGAGCTAGTGGGATGACTTACTTAGAACTCCTACAAACAGCGTCAAATGTTTGATCAGAAACTGGACCTAACATGATGACACCTTGTTGAGCGCTAGTTTGCTTTCTTCTAGGAATGCCGAGTGACCTACGAGGCAGAGAGAAAAGAACTAGACACTGGTGGGGGGTTGCCGTAATGGCTTCTGATACTTAAGTCAGTAAACGAGATAGAGATCAGTAGGAAAATCAACAACACAAATACAGTGAGTCAGGTTTGTATGTTGAGGGAGAGAGATGTATGTACCATTATGAGAGGGTTTCATGGGGTATTTATAGTAACAATGAATGTGGTGGTTAAATCCTGGTGGTGTAGGGTTAAAACTACTTTTAGGAGATTTTGTCACGTGTCCCGCATATCTATGATGGGAGACAGGTGGCAATTGACGTTCTTGGATTTTCCAGAAGGTTTTGGTCAGGATGGCTCAGGGCAGTATGGCTACTACACAGCAATAGTGGCTAGTGCCTGCTCAGTATTGGCAGCTAGTGCTCATTCGGTAGCTACCCATTGTTCCTTCAGCTCTTCCCGATTATATTAGAGTATAACGAGAGTGCTTTGATGTTGATCTACCCACACATGGTTTTTGTTATCCATGGCAGCATTACTATTTTAGAGTTCGGTCATCTCCGCACGAAGAGACCTCATCCTTTCGAGCATTACCTCTGAAGGCATGTCAGTTCTGTTTCTGCTTTGATCTCCGTGAGGAGTGTCAGGACCCACCCCGGTTTCACCCCGAAACCCGAGGTAAATCCTGCTCCCGTCTGACTCCCCGATATAACACCTAAGTAAAGCTCACTCAACATCACCCAAAACTCAGTCAGACGCAGGAGAAACTATATAAAGTTATCAATTACAGAGCATAGTACGAAACACAAAGAAACCAATAATAATTACACGCACGCGGAAAGACTTTAAACCACTCCGGGATCCCTCACGTGACTTCTATGCCTCGGACACTGTCTCGACGTCAAGACCCCGCGCTCGCTCCACAACCTGGAGGGCAAGTTAAAAACAAAAGGCGTGAGTGGACCAGAATAAAAGAAAAGTTCTAAAACCATTTATCAGAAAACCAAGTTTCACCCTCCGTTTTGAAAACCACATGCATAACCCAGTTATTAAAGCAATTATAGTTCACATAAACCACATCATAAGAAACAGAAACACTATAAAAGCAGTTAGAAAAACCACAGCCTGTGAATCATAAAACCGTGTTGACAGGACCCGTCCCAATCCCACTGGGACCACCCGGGGACGTGACCCGCTCCCATCGCCAGTACGACACGCTCCTCCGGAGGACAGTGCATGACCTCGAAAATCCTCTCCCAGCGGTCAATCCACTGGTGTGCTTCCTCGGGGTCGGTTCCCCCACTGAAGTGCGTAGCACCCAGGCGCTGAGCCCGCTCAATGCTCGTAGTGTCTCCATTTCCTCCATTGCCCTCGTCAATACGTGCACGGGGTTCACGTCGGGGAGGCATATCCAACTGTGAAGAGGCAAACAGGTTAAAAGACATCGAAAGCGACCATGTACAAAGTACAAACCGCTAACCTAGTACTCTGACTACTAATCCTAATGCTCTGATACCAAGCTGACAGGACCCGACCCTCTTCTATCAGGCCCCGATTCATCTAGCACGATATTGTCCGCTTTGGGCCTCCTTGCCCTTGCCCTCACGGTTTTGTTTTCGGGAGCTCACGGTGCAACTTCCCAGGGGGTCACCCATCATGGAATTGCACCAGCCTCAACTCGCTTAACTTTGGGGTTCCAATCCCCCCAAAGCCACTTGAGCTCCCAAAAGGCCTCGTACTAGATAGGTGTATGCCTACACCTTTAAGGCACACCACCATCCTCTCCCAGACCATTTCCCCTCGCAGGAATGTGGGATTGTTCACCGTTCCCTCCAGGACACGGGTCTTACACGTGTCATAAACCATGAACATGAAAGCATCATTTTCCGATCAAACCTGCTGGACCTATCCGAGTCTTTAAACTCCCGAGTCTTTAAACTCAATCCAGGCCTTAATCATATCCGAGTCTTTAAACTCCCGAGTCTTTAAACTCAAAGGCCTACGGGGGAAAATCAATATATCCGAGTCTTTAAACTCAATCCGGGCCCGTCCCCCGTCAAATCAATATCCGGGTCTTTAAACCCAATAACCAGATCCAGCAAATCCAATCAAAACCATTGGAAAACCAATTCCGTATTCACATCCAAACCCGAATCCGAAATCATCGGTCCGATGCCCTTCCAGCATTCCGAACCGTCATTCCGAACCCAAATCCGGAGTTCATTTTTCCACTTGGAAACCAACCTTTTTCCGAAATCCGTTTCTAAAACCGAAAACCTTTAATCATCGAAATCATCTTCCAAAATCCCTTATAACCATTGAAAACCACTTATCATTTGAAATCCCAAAACCATAGCATCAAGTTTCAGAAACCAATCATTCCTCGTAAAACGTGCGAACAACCGATTTCCTCGAAAAAACATGTAAGAATGTAAAACCAACCGAAACATATTCGATAAACATTCGATAAACATAGAATTATGATTAAAACCACGAAAAAATTATAGAAAACAGTTATGCATGCTCGAGTTTAAGGAAAGGGTCCACTCACAGTACCGAGCCCTCAACCTATTTTAGGAGATATTGCCATGTGTCCCGCATATCTACGATGGGAGACAGGTGGCAATAGATCTCCTAATATGTTAGGGAGTTACTATCGACATTTTTCAGATGACCGTAACTAGTGTAACGACCCGTCCCGAATTTCAGGATTAGATTAGTGACTAATCAGGATTAGTGAGGTTAATCGGTGATTAGTTCGGCGAAATCGGACGAACGATGCAAAATGATCGTTTTGCCACTAGCCGTGGGCAAAACGTTGACTTTTCGTTCAGGCTGTTAAAGGGACTTTGGCCGATGACCGTGACGTAGTTCAGGACGTCACGAGTTCATAGACAGGTGGCACGTTCAATTCCAACATTCGAGGAAGAAGTTATGACGTTCGGAAGCTCAAGGGCATTTTGGTAATTTTAGTTAAAAGGGGCAAATAGTTGACTTTTGAATTGGGAGGTCTGATGGCCGAGGGCCGAGGACTGTTACGTAGATCGGGATGATACGAATCCATAGACAGGCGGCACGCTGAAATCGGACTTCGAACGAGAGAGTTATGGGTCACGGAAGGTCGATTTCACTATACACGTACTTCGAGACGATGATGACTTGGCCTATTCTGATTGGCCAGATATTTTAAGTGGGACCTATGGATGAGTGACAAATGTCACTCATCCTATTAGTTAATTTCCCTAATTTGTGGATCTACATAATTAAATATTATTAAAATCATTATTTTATAATTAATCCATCTATCACTCAATCCTAGCATTCCATTTCAATTAAACTCTCAATCCTCACCATTCATCTCATCTCTCTCTTTTTCTGATTATCACCATCATTTAATCACATCTCTCTTCTCTTCCACGACACCATCACCATTTTCTTCTTCTTTGTTTCCAAAACAACACACACGGCATACCACCCCACCACCATAACCCTTTCAGTGGAAGTCATTGTGTGACTGAGAGAGAAGTTAGGGAAATGAAGGAAGGGCTGACAGGCCACGGCGGAGGGAAACCCAGTTTGGCGGGTAAGCTCATTTTGAAAATCCAAGTTTGTGTGTGAGAGGTTTTTACTAGTTGTCTTTGATTGGGTTGGCATCTAGGGACCTTAGGGGGAAGCTTTGGATCGATTTTGAGGCCTAGGACGGTTGGAGGCCACGGCGGTGGCGACTTGCAGGGACCGGTTCAAACATGAACCTTCAAGGTGAACTTTAATCCCTTTTTCTTCGGTTTTTTAATGACTAGGAAGATTAGGGTTGGTGTTAGGAAACTTCAGGATTATTTAGGGATTGAATCGGACCAAAATGGAGGAGGAAAACCAGTGGACCGGTAACGTTGGTCCGGTTCGGTTCGAACCAGGTGGACCGGCCAGTTTGCCTGAGGAAGGGGAAGATGAACAGTGGCGCGTGGGCTCACGCTCAGGAGGATTCCCAGGGTGCGTGCGGGCTTGTGAGGGACATTTTGGGAATGTGTTCAACAAGTGAAATCTTCTATTCGATGTAACGAACATTTTGGGACTAGTTTCGTGTCGTTCGGACATCGTCTCGGTAATGTTCAAGACATCAGAAGGTTTAGGATCGTAATTAAAAATAGTTAAAAATTTCAGAAAATTACGGGGCATTAGTAGGAGGTTATTTAAGTAGTTAGTAACCTTTTATTACAATTTGGACAGGTTTGGGAGTCCCGGTGACGATGATTAGCTCGAGAGAGCCGTATGGCACTTATATCGAGGCGGCAGCTTGGACGGTCTGTGAGTGGACCTTGTTTTCTAAATTGGTGCATGCATAAATGTTTATTATATGTTTTAATACATGTTTTGTGATGCCATAAGTGCATTTGTGTGTGGTTACGTATTGGCACGTATTTCGAGGTTTCAGCCTTATACGGTGCCTATACGGGTTTGTATTCCTTTATTGGTTTAAATGAAATGGATTTGGATTTCCAAAAGGATAAACTCGGGTATGAGACCCATTTGGTTTTGTCTCAAGTGCTATGTGCACGGCGATGGACGATACGACGCTCGCCTCCGGACTGGGATGTATTCCTACCGGAGAGGTCACGATACACGATCCGTTGTCGGGTAGCCGATGGAGGCTCGACTTTGGAATGCTGATGGTTCAGGATATCGATCGGTGATAGGTGCTCCATGATCTTGTGGTGGTCGCGTCAGGTGATACGTTCACGCGACATACCAGGATTGAGGGCGGTCCTGGATGGATAGTTGCACACATCACTACGATCGGAGTCGTGACTGACCCTGAGATATCGGGTACGATACCTAGTTGAGTCATATGTTCGGGCACGAGACCCAGTTACTTTACATTGATGATTTCGGGTCGGGGACCCTAAATGGATTTCCAGGTTCATGACGGTTTATGGGAACCGGCATGAACCCTTAAAATGATTTTATGATATATGACGGTCTATGGGGACCGGGCATGAACCCTTGAAAGGATTCTATGATACATGACGATTTATGGGAACCGGGTATGAATCCTTTGAAAGGTTCTAATGATGTTTTCTATATGTATATGAATGGCATGGATCCCTTGAAATATTCTAAAGAATGTTTTCTATATAGATATATATTCATATACCTTCCTTTACTTCTATTATCTCCTCCGGGGAGGGTCGTTGGCCTGGGTGGATCCCGGAGTAGTCACGGAGCACTGACTGAGTGGAGTCGCCCCAATTGGGTTCCTTACTCTCATAAAGGCTTGTACTATAACCTCAAGTAGGGTCATTGGTCTACGGACATTGACCTTACACTCTGAGAGACTTGGGTTTGAGACCCCGGGTAGCACGCGGGTAGCTTTGGAAACCGTGATAGGATTGGTTGTGTGAATTATATGTATATATGAAATATGAAATATGATATATGATACGTGTTGTACACAGGATTTGGGCTGAGTCCCACATGGATTTGGGCAGTGGCCCGTATGATTGGTTTCATTATGACTTTGTGCTTAGTTCCCACATATGGTTTCCTTGGTTAAATGGTTTTCGAATACATGCATGTTTTTTAGTGAAAGGTACAAATGTCTTTGATAAACTGTTTTTACGAACTCTTCGTATTGTCCACTCACAGATTTTAATGTTTTGACTGCCCTTCAGGTTGACAGCGGATGTGGACTGTAGCAGAGACCGAGATATCACATACCTCCTCCAGATCCTGGCGTACTCTGATGGCCCGAGAGGGCTAAGGTCAGAAATTTCCCTTGTCTAACACTCCATGTCAGACGGGATCAGGGTCGTCCCGCGTTAGTCCTGGGACGGGTCCTGACAACTAGGGTGTCGATTCATGCCAACCGAGTGAAACTACTGTGTCATGACCCGTCCCAATCGCCCCGGGATTAATGCGGGACAACCTTGATCCCGTCTGAAACGGAGTGTCAGACAAGGGAAATTTCTGACATTATCCCTCTCGGGCTTCTGAGTACGCCGGGATCCGGAGGAGGTATGTGATATCTCGGTCTCTACTACAGTCCACATCCGCTGTCAACCTGAAGGGCAGTCAAAACATTAAAAGCTGTGAGTGGACAAAACAAATATTTATAAAAACATTTCGTAAGAAGACATTTGTACCCTTCACTAAAAAGCATGCATGCATTCGAAAACCGTTTAACCAGAAGAACCATATGTAGGAACTAATCCCAAAACCATAACCAAAAAAACTATAAAGAACCAACCATAAGGGCCACTGCCCAAATCCATGTGGGACTCAGCCCAAAACCTGTATACATCACATATCATATATCATATATACATATAAATCACACAACCAATCCTGTCACGGTTTCTAAAGCTACGCGCATGCTACCCGGGGTCTCAAGCCCAAGTCTCTCAGGGTTCACCCAGGTCAATATCCGTAGATCAATGACCCTCCCTGAGGTTATAATCCAAGCCCTCCTGAGAGTAAGTTACCCAACGGGTGCGACTCCACTCAGTTAGTGCTCCGTCACTACTCCGGGGTCCATTCAGGCCAACGACCCTCCCCGGAGGAGACATTCCAAATAAGGAAGGTATATGAATATAAATATATATATCGAAAACATTCATGTCCGGTCCCCATAAATCGTTATGAACCATAAAACCTTTCAAGGGTTCATGCCGGTCCCTATAAACCGTCATGAACCATAAAACCTTTCAAGGGTTCATGCGGTCCCCATAAACCGTCATGAACCTGGAAATCCATTTAGGGTCCCCGACCCTAAAACATAAAAGTAAAGTAACTGGGTCTCGTGCCCGAACACATAACTCAGCTGGGCATCGTGCCCGATATCTCAGTCAGTCACGACTCCGATCGTAGTGATGCGTGCAACCATCCATCCAGGACCGCCCTCAATCCTGGTATGTCACCGTGAACGTATCAACTTTCGCGACCACCACAAGATCATGGTGCACCCATCACCGATCGATATCCTGAACCATCAGCACTCTGAAGTCGAGCCTCCATCGGCTGTCCGACCACAGATCGTGCATCGTGACCTCTCCGGAGGGAACATATCCCAGCCCGGAGGCAAGCGTCGTATCGTCCGTCCCCATGCACATAACACTCGCCGCGACCACGATTCAGACCCGTAGGTCAGCAATCGGGTCATATGACCGAGACAAAACCAAATAGGTCTCATGCCCGAGTTTATCCTTTTGAAATCCAAAACCATTTCATTTAAACCAACAAAGAAAGTACAAAACCGTATCGGCACCGTATAAGGCTGAAATCTCGAAATACGTGTCAATACGTAACCACACACAAATGCACTCATGGCATCACAAAACATGTATTAAAACATATAATAAACATTTATGCATGCACCAATTTAGAAAACAAGGTCCACTCACAGATTGTCCGAGCTGCTGCCTTTATACGCGTGCAATACGGCTCTCCCGGGCCAATCACTATCACCGAGACTTCCAAACCTATTCAAATCACTTTAGAGGGTTACTAACTACCTTATTAACCTCTCACTAAAACCTCGTAATTTTTCCAAATTTTTAAGTATTTGTAAAGTCGATCCTAAACCTTCGGACACCTCGAAACCTATCGAAACGATGATCGATTGACACAAAACCAGTCCCAAAATGTTCGTTACATGGAATAGATGATTTCACATGTTGAACACATCCCCAAAATGTGGGTCAAGTGCCCACACGTGCCCCAAGAAGCTCCTGCGTGTGGGCCTCACGCGCCAGGACATTGTTGCACTGTCTTCAACCTCTGGCCCGTCCGAACCGGCCGGTTCTGTGCAGTCTGGTCCAGCTGGATCGGCTTGACCGGTCCAGGTCCATACCTCCTTCATTTTTCATCATTTTTCTCCCTTCTTTCCACAAATCTTCCTAAATGTATCCTATGAATCTAAATATGTAAACAAAAACACCTAAAACCTATAAAAAAAAAACCATTGAACCGATTTCCCCTTTTCGGCCCAAAGTTCCCAGTTTTGTTCCCAGGCTTCACAGCCACTCACCAACCTCAAAGACCTTCCTAATACCTTCCTAGAACCTTAATGAACTCATCCTAATCATCCAAAACTATCCATGAAGCCCAAATCAAAATATTGGATTAAAAAACACAAACCGAGAGCCTTACCTTCTCTCCACTGTGCATGGCGGCCCAGCCGCCTCCTGCCACCGTCCTAAGCTTCATCAGTCCACCCTCTGTCTCCTTCATGGATTGGGTCAGGTGAGGGAGAAGGGTTTGGGTTGTACAGAGATGGAGAATGATGAGATCGGGTTTGGGTTTGGTTGTATGAAGTAAAGGAATGGTCAATGCATGTATGGCAAGCAATGAACAATGGATGAGTGACAAGTGTCACTCATCCATTGGGCCAATTTAAAATATCTGGGGCCCACTTAATGTCAAAAGGCATCTATTTCGTAAAACGTGCAATAGTGCCCTTAAACTTCCGTTACCCATAATTTCTCCGTCGAACGTCCGAATTAGACGAGCCACTTGTCTACAAATTCGTATCGACCCGATCTATGTAATGGTCCTCGGCCCTCGGCCATCGGACCTCCCGGTCAAAAAGTCAACCTTTGCCCCTTCTACCCAAATTATCGAAATACCCATGAACTTCCGAATGTCATAACTTCTTCCTCGAATGTCGGAAGCGAACGTGCCACCTGTCTATGAACTCGTGACGTCCCCAACTACGTCATAGTCATCGGCCAAAGTCCATTTGACTGCCATAATGAAAAGTCAATATTTTACCCACGACCAGGGGTAAAACAGTCATTTTACATCGTTCTTCCGATTTCGCTCAACTAATCACCGATTAACCTCACTAATCGCGATTAGTCACTAATCTAATCCCAGACTTTGGGACAGGTCGTTACAACCTTCCTACCTTAATTAATTTCATCCTCGAAATTCCAACCGACCTTTCCTCCTTAATTTGTTTCATCCCCGCGTTAATTAATTTCCTATGCTCCTAGCTTAGCATAATCAGCAAGGCAATTCACCCTTGTTGATTACTAGACCTCAGTCACTCACCTCAAGCACCCACTTGTCACATCAGTCCATACTTCATTGTTACATGAGAAATAATCATCTCAAATTTGACCCACAGCCTAGGTGCTTGGTTCTTACACCCTCTTGAACACTTAGCTGTCAAATCGCTCCTCGTCATCCCACAATCAAGGAGAATCCAAGATGATGGCATCAAAGTTTATTCAATGTCATCCGCCTGCATCCAACGTCATCTGCTAAAGAGCAGAAAATGAGAAATCTCATTTACCTACTTCCAAGTCGACTTCCACTACGGAATCAAGCACTCCCTTCGTCACCTCAATCGCAACCTCTCTCGATTTCGAAGTTCCAACTATGTCGGAACCACGCTTAACGGTTTCTATTCATGAGCCAGAAGTCCTTCTCCGACCTTTCCGACTAACGAAGACTGTCGATAACTATTGTAATGACCCATTCTATTTCTCACAATCAAATTTCTCCACAAACAAGCCTACCCAAAACTCAAGATGTATGGTCAACTGCAGTCAACCACCACCAATTTCGAAATGGACTCGCAAGTCCTCAGCTCATCCGAACACCATCCACGTGTTCGAGACCAGTCTAACTCACTATCAAGTTCGCCTATCAGTTTACACCGTTTAGGCACATCCAAAAGGATATCAATTCATCCTAACCTGATGTACCGCTCGACTGAAGGGTCACAACAGAATCCTGCTGTGATCTGCAATCAAACCATTGCATACCACCATATTTGACCAGCACTGACCAATTCTGACCAATTCTGACCAACTTTGGCCAATTCTGACCAACTGGTCACTAATCCCCCATGACAGTACTCGATCCTCACGTCTTAACTACTGATGGATCCAATCCAGTCCATCACTATTCGTGATCCACTCCCGGACCACAAATACCGAACATATGCCCATCTTGACGGAATCACATCCCGACTCGTGACTCATCATCATCACAATGACCAGCACTAGCACTAGTACCAGCACCATCACTATCACCAGCACCAGCATCATCACACAGTGTGTGAATCAGACAACCCTGGATCTTCGCTCATACCAAGCGACGACCCCGTACCATTGCTCGAATTGGAGAAACTCTGCCTCCCTCGTACCCAACAACTCTGGGTACAGTCACCCTGACAACTCAACCAAGAAAAAGAAACGTTCCATGAACGTCCCCGATTCCCAACAACTGTAACTACAACCACTCTCGGTAGTAGTACCTACCACAGACTCGCGCAGACCTAACCACCAGACATCGCTATTGAGACTCCGCATCCCACGGAATCAATCACCTGTACTAGCTACTCCGTATTCCCACTTCGGGATTCCATCGACAAGTACCAACCCCGGTAACCTGTCCAACAATCTCTAACTTGTCATAACTCAACTAAACCAATGTCATCTACCATGTCATCCGGGACCTTAGTTGCACCAACAATCCATCACAACTAAAGTAGTACGACAACCAACTAGGTCTAACCGATTACTACAACCTCGACTGCGGATTGCAGTCCCATCAATAAAGCTGACATGACTAGACCGACTGACGGTCTTGACTTCGAAAAGTCGTCAAAGTCAAATCACTCGCCAACTCACCTTTCCGAACCATACATCCTACCTAAAGGTTCCACGATCACACCCTAGGGTTCCTCTGAATCTAACTACAAAAGGCAGTATAATCCACAATCCGATCGACCACGCGGTCCTGACATCGTAAAGATGTCAATCCAATCCTACTGTAAGTTCAACTAGGATTCCTCGAACCCGGCTGCTCCCAGCATAGCCACCTTACTCAAAAAAATCCGACCATCTAATGGTCACAACACCTAACCATTCGTCATAACCGAGCTTACAACATCGTGATAAACGATCCCAACTAACCGTCTCACGATCAAAACTCTAAAATACTATTACGTTCATCCTTCCGTAGGGTCCCACACTGCCAACCACGACAGAACTATGGTAACCCCGGCATCGAATGCCAAACCAAAATAATCTGTGATTCAATCCTACTAACGATCGTACCGATATCCTAACTATCAGGTTGATGACGAACTGCATCACATAGAGAAATCACATCCTCGACCTGCGTTTAGAGAGCAAAACCTGCTCCGGAACTCAGAGTAACATGAGCAACCCTATGCTCCGATAACACCTGTCAGTATCAGAACACCATTTGTTATCAGAGTTTCCTGGGCATCCTACGAGCAATTCTATGCTCTGATACCACCTGTCAGTATCAGAGCATCCTGAGTATCCTATGAGCTAACCGAGCTCTGATACCACCTGTCAGGACCCATCCCAATCCCCCCGGGATTAACGCGGGACGACCGTGATCCCGTCTGACACGAAGTGTCAGACAAGGGAAATTTCCGACATTAGCCCTCTTGGGCTTCTGAGTACGCCAGGATCCGGAGGAGGTATGTGATATCTCAGTCTCTGCTACAGTCCACATCCGCTGTCAACCTGAAGGGCAGTCAAAACATTAAAAGCTGTGAGTGGACAAAACTAAGATTTATAAAAACATTTCGTAAGAAGACTTGTGTACCCTACACTAAAAAGTATGCATGCATTCGAAAACCGTTTAACCAAAAGAACCATATGTGGGAACTAATCCCAAAACCATAACCGAAAGAACCATAAAGAACCAACCAACCGAAAGAACCATAAAGAACCAACCATTCAGACATCTTTAGTTTACTCTATTTTTTCTGCTTCTCAAAATAAGATGCCTAAAAGTCCTACAATCGCAAAGTTAAATTGTTGCCCGGTTTCTGAAGACAAAGGGGCAAGGGGAAGGGATTGGTAAGGGCATCACTTTCGAGTTTCAAGCCAGCAAAGATTTATGGACTCAAATAGAAGCCAATTCAAACTTGGCTTGCCGATGTGATTTCCAAAGTCTAACCTATGAATGCAAAATCCTCTCGAAGACCAGACTACAATTTTAGGGTCAATAATCGTACTCAACGTATTCTACTCTTGACAATAATTCGCAAATTGCCAACATTAGGAAAGCAGGAAACCTATCATCGTCTTTGGTGTTTGACGTGGACTACAAAGACAATACAACGGAGGGTGCCATCAAATAGAACTCAAATTAGTCAACCAACTTAAATTTCATTAAATTTGGAGAAAAACCCCAGCGAACCCTACTCTTGACCGCAATTCGCTAATTGTAAACACGAGGAAACGTATCATTATTGCCGGGAATTTGACGCGGACGGCAAACAGGATACGGTTGAGGTGATATCAGTAGCAGCATTTGATTGGAATAATTTCAACTCAATGTCACTATAAATTTAATAAAAATTTAAGCCGGTTGATGAATCTGATTAATCCCACCTCACTTAAGATTCTAAATTACAGCAAGTCAAATCCAATCAAATTGATGGGTTGAGCTAATTTCATCCAATGCCACAGAATTTTAATCTAAATATACGTTTGCTAAATAAAGATAAATCTCAAGTCGCATAGGAAAATCATGTGCAAAAGACAATTTCTTATTGCGATTTCCATTCAAGCTCTTGTCTATGTCATGTATAAGTTGGACGCAAGTACCTTGTCCAATAGACGGAATATTGTACTCACAAATCATCTTCATCCTGATAGAACATCCAATGCAGCTTTACAAAATCCTTTGGGGCTCGTTTGGTGGCTATGTTGGATCAAATTGGATAACTCGTAACATTTAAGGTAGGTAGAAATAAATGGTTTCCTTTCCAAGAGACTAGACATGAACAAAACTTCTCCAATCCGGTCCTATCAATTAAGTTCCCTTCGTTTCTAATCCTCTCTAATCACCCTCAAAAGGAGAAACCATTCACTTGTAACTTCAGAGTACCTTGAATTTTATCCAATCTTAGCCACCAAGCGTTCCCTTTACGATAAAGATAGAAAAAAAGATACTATCAACCAGACTATTTGCACAAATTTTTTTCAAAAAACAAGAGAAAGAAGAAACCATAAAAAGAAACCCTACTACCAATCTAATTCCTTCTCCTTTTTTCGTTCGTCTACCTACACACTCAGCATTCTTTCATTGGACCATTAGTTCATAATAATAAATGCCATTTGAATCTCTGAACAAAATCTGAAACCCTGAACATTATCATACTTCTATTTTTCCAGCCACCATCTCAGTTTCTATCCCCTTAGGCGTTGAGCACTATTAATAGTCAATCCTTCTCCTTCTGCCCAGTGTATAAGCACAAGCACACAAATACACGTGATAACTGAAACTACTTAAACATAACATTTCTTTAAATTGACAAGCAAAATCAGATACTTGAAACTAAAAAATTTCTATAACATAATTTAACAGTTGACAAAAGGAGAAAAATACATAGGAAGACTTCGTAAGCATCGCAATTATTCGAAAATATTATCTGTCAGTTCTTGCCTAAAGAGAATTGCCATATACATCATTCCAGTAAAAAGTTAAGAATAGAACAAATGCAAATGAATTACGGATTTTCTCAAATTTCATTACTTTAATAGAACAGGCACAAATTTGCAATCATTAACTTTTAGAAAGTATGATTAACTATCTTTTTGTTTTCATTTTTCATTTTTTGGGGATTAAATCTCTCTTATTCATCTCTTGTACAACCATGAAATATAAAACCTAATTATCAAGATTTCATGTCAAAAGTTACTCACATGACTGTAGGCTGCAATACGGAAGTAACTCTCTGGAGGGGTTATCCTGACCTCTCAAATTGCTCTGACTAATGCTAAACAGATTCCCCTGCCAAATGGAATGCATAGATTTTAAAACTTGTTCCCCAATGGGGGAAAAATGATAGTTAAGGTATTCTTTTAATTAGCTTTCCAACAGCATTAGTTCATTTATCAACTGAAAGAAAATCTATTAATGGTATCACAAAAAAAAAAAAAAAATTGTGGACCAAGAACAGAAACTCACGGTAAGTCTACCAAATCAAGATACCAGCATGTTGACTTGGAGAAAGTGCTTCTGGATTTCTGCAGTCGTACATGAATATGCCCAATAATTTGTTTACTAAATGTAGTGACTTTCCATCATACACGCTGGCAGAACCGGATAAGCAGTGCAAGGCAGTTGCAGGGTACTTAGGTCACCTTCCATTCATATTGACCATTGATAATCTGTAATTGGTACAGCTAGCTTACAACCCCAAAACAACTGGTGTGAATATTACTAAAGGCGGGGGAGGGAAGGGGGGTTATGTCAGTTTTATAAGAAAAGCATGACCTGTACTAATGTAACATTCGAGCCACTTGAATTTTCCACCGAAGCTTCTTTGCTTCATCTGTAAACCCTGAACTACAAAGACCATTAAGCACAGCCCGTTGGGTAGCCATGAGTATTTTCTTTCCATCTTTTAAACATTTCATCATAAGCTTGGATGCACAGCGGAACCTTCTAGCCTTGCAAAGATTATGCACCAAGGAGGTGTAGGTAAAAGAATCTTTAATCTCCATTGATTTGTACAATTCCATTGCACGATCAATTTGGCCAGCTTTACCGAAGCCATCAATTATACAGTTAAGGGCAACCAAGTTGTCTTTGAAGCCCATCATTTTCATATAATGTAAATGTTGCTGAGCCCCGCTAATATTACCGGCCTTACACAGCCCGTCAATTATAATCGTGTGGGTATACTTGTCACACAGCAGACCTCTATTCTCTATTTCATCCAGCAATTTATGGGCAGCTTCAAACTTACCTTCTCTACAATACATGTTAAGTATGGTATTATACATCACTAAATCGAGCTCAATGCTATTCTTCAGTGCCTGTTCCATGCAAGCATTTGCCTCTTCTAGCCTCCCAGTCTTAACTAAAGCAGCAACAACTGTGCAGTATGCAAATCCATCAAAAGTATATCCTTTACTCTTCATCTCTGACATAATCTCAAGCCCATGGTCAAACAGCTTAGACCTAAAGCAGCATTTCATAACTGTAGTGTAGGTTATGGCATTTGGCTCAAGATCTGATTCCCCCATTTCCTTTAGAATTCTCCTTGCTTGCCCCAATCTGCGTGCCTTGCATAGCCCATTGATAAGAATATTGTACGTCACTAATTTGGGAACAAATCCATGACGTTGCAAATTCCTAAATAACATAAGGGCATTATCCATGTATCCATTATTAAGCAGGCCAGTAATCATTATGTTAAATGTAGCTGGGTGGGGAGTGAAATTGCTAAGTAAAATATCCTGAAATACTCTGTTAGCTTCATCAGGTTTTCCCAATTTAAAGAAACAATGCATCAGAATATTGTAACTCCATAAATTAGGATGTATACCCGCTTGTAACATTTCCTCAAACAGATCCAGGGATCGTGAAAATAAGCAATTCCTGGTCGCCCCGGATATCAAAGAATTGTAAGTAATGACATCTGGACTTATCCCTGCTTCCTTCATTCTATGAATAACAGAATAAGCTGCATCTAAGCTAACAAACCGGGAATATGCACTAAGCAAAGTATTGTATGTTACCACATCTGGAATCACCCCTAATCTTATACCGTCAATTATAATGGCTTCTGCTTTCTCCAATAGCCGAACCTTACAAAATGACGCTATGCATATGTTCAACAGCTTAGTCGATAATCCAAAAATCATCATCTGGAATCACCTCTAACATCTTGCAATTGCCCTTACCTTTGTGTCCCTCTAATTCCCCCTTTGTTTTTGCGCCTGGGTTGGAGAGTTCTGCTCTCCTATTGCCTCTGCGCTCCACTTTGAGGCAATTACATCGATGAGCTAAAGCAATTAACTGTGAAAGAAATTAAAATATCGGAGGAAGATGAAAAACCTGACAGCTGAGAAGAGGAAGCGATCAGATGAACCGGAGAAACCACCGCCCTTCGCGGATGCAGGTGAAATGGATGCCGGCGAAATCGCGAGAACGACGATAAGATAGGGAGAGAGGGAGCGAGGACGACGCGCTAGGTTTTCCCGTTCTCAAAACCAACAGTCGACGCAATCCTTCAAAGCCGGTTCGGGTGTCAGTTTGGGTTTATAGGGGGGTATAAGGGTTTTAGCATCTAGGATTCTCGGCCCATGTTTTCTTAGAATAATTAACAGAATCTATTTGTTTTTGTCAAAAAATGGCTCAAATTTTTACCCCAAAAAAAAAAATTATTTGGATAAATTAAATTGATCATATTTAGTCAAATGTTAATGCGTCATTATCAATCAATAAATAATGAAATGAGTGTACTAAGTGATTTAATTTATTTAAAATAACAGTATTCATTTATTGCTATACCACTTAACACGATTAATTTGATGTGTCTAAATAGCATAATTCCAAATTAACAAGACCCATTAATAGGAGTAAGTTAATTTAACAGTTTATAATTATTATTTTCAATGCTTTTATTCGAACCCCTCAATTTGATCATCATATTTTACCCAATTAATGTGACATATCATTATATTTTACCCAACTCATATGGCATTTTCTTTGCTGCAATTTTATTTTAAAGGATAGCGTCAGAGTGGCTTGCATATTATTGGCATTGCTACTGATAATCTTTTGTCTATTCTAAGGCTGATGTTTTTGGTTTGGGTCAAGCGCTCCCTGTGACCTAGTTAATTATGGTCTTTGTTTCTTCCTTTTTATCAATGTATTCATTGAAAATAAAATAAACTGAAATGTAACATATTAAGTATAACTTCCTATACTTTCATCAAGGGTCGAGGGTGAAATTGAAAAAGGAAGATGGAATTGACCATTTTGCCTTAGTTGACTTTTTAGTCTAAGTCAAAAGGTTGACTTTGACTTACTAAGATTAAAATGTTGACTTTTTTATCGGGACGATTTTTAGCGATTCCGAAAACTTCGTTAGGAAGGTTTCGGCCTCCTGAGACCGGATGAATTGATTACGGGTCTAAAAAGATGAGGGGCATTTTGGTAATTTGGAAAAAAAGGCATTTTGGTAATCTTCCTTGGGGGATATTTTTTGTGGCTGATTGGGACAGGGACAAGTGTCCCTTATCTACTTGGTTCTAGTGCCACCGCCCCATGTGTGTGATATGCGTAACATTTTTAAGTTCTAAGTGTTGTGTGTGTGTTCTTCGACAAAAGAGAAAAACTAGAGAAAGAGGAAAACAGAGGAGGGGGAGAACCCAGAGACCCATAGTGAATCACAACGAAACAAAGAGAAAGATGAAGAGAGTAACAGGAAAAAAAAAAGGATGAAGAACCTGAGAGGACTGAACCCGAAAACCCAGAATTTTGGAAGAAACCTTGAATTCGAATTTCAGTTTTAGACCTTCATTGTTGAAACTACATTTGAATTAAGCTTCCTGGGATCCAAACGAGTTAAACTATCACAAAATCGAAAAGAATTGAGACGGTACGAGCCCAAAACAGAGCATGCGACCGTTTCAGATTTTTTTTGTTCAAAATTCGATTATTTTGAGGTAATAAATCGTTGAATTGAACCTAGAATCATGTTTATAAGTGTCTTAGAATTTCATTGGATGGATTGGAATCAAGAAATCAACTAAAAATAGCTGGAATTAAATTCGGGTCGAAAACGGGTCGGACGACCTGTTTTGCAGGAAAACGAGCGAAGGATATAGTGAATAGTGCAGGCGCGTGAGTTTCACGCGCAGTCACTTGCAGCGGCGCGTAGAGGCACTTGGTTTGGAATTTCGAGGTACGATCAACATGGCTTTTAATGTAATCGATGTTACGAACATTTTGACACAGGTTTCGAGTCGATCGGGCACCGTTTCGAGTTAGTTTTAGGTGTATGAAGGTTCAAAAAATTATGGGATTAAAATAGGGGATTTATGGGCTGATTAGTGACCTCTAGGTATGATATTTGACAGGTTCTAAGATTTTTGGAATTTATGGGAATGCGTGCAAAGTGGAATTTGGCGATACGAATGTGTGTGAGTGATCTTTCTTTCCCTAAACTTCTATGCATGCATACTTGCATGGTTTAAATGTGTTTCTATGTGAATTTGATGATATTGAAGTGATTGGGATTTTATATGAACTTTTAGTTATTTTATAAATATTTTATTATGCATTTTTTGAGGATTTCCACAACTTCGGTTTTGGTTTCTGATTCAGATGTGATTTTGAATTGAATGAGAATAATGGCATGCGGTAACATGATTTGGGATATTTGTGGAATTCATATGATTTCTGGGCGGCTTTTACGAAAGCAGCCTTAATGGCATGTTTTACGAGAATTGGCATTTGAGTTGCATTTGGAGCTTAGGCTCGAGATTCCGATGATGGTTTGCTTTGTGATTTTGAGTTATGATATGTGATTTATCGGTATTCGTGATGTAATATAGTATGTTGTGAAATGATATGTGGCTTTGACATTCGGTATTCACGATGTGTGATATTGGGATGTAATATAAGTATGTGTTTGTCGGAACTTGTGATGTGTGAAATGTTGTTGTGATGGTGTTGATTGGATATGAGTCTCATACGTCGAGCCCGAGGGCTCAGAATCTTATGTCAGATTTCACCCGAATGTCAAGCTAGGTGCTCCGAATTCCAAGTGACTGTGTGATGGCCTACTCGTAGTGCACTTGTGATATGATGACTGATATGATGATTTATGTAGTGCCTTGTGATGTGATGATTGATGTTGTGCATGCGTATTAATGATGAGTTGACTATATATGAGTTCTGTGCTGATGTTGGTTATGGATTGATTGTGTGAATTGATGTGATGGCTTGTGAGATTGTGTTATGATGACTCAGACGTCGAGTTGGGCTCCGAATCCCAAGTGAGTTTGTGGTGTACCTGCTAGTGAGGCAATGGTTTCGTGTTTGACCTTGTGATGATGGTGTGTTAATTGTTTGTGGTTGGGATCTTGTTTGATGGTTATAGTGATTTACCGAGGTCCTATACGATTTGATATTTTTGTTGATTGTATAACTATTTTCATGTATTTCAAGATGATAAACTGTATTTTGTTCTAATCGAAGTGAAACGATTTTGAAATGTTTTTCGTATACATGCATGGTTTTGGAAAACGGAGGGTAAAAGCTATATGATTTCAAATGATGTTTTAAACTATTTCTTTCTGTCCACTCACACGTTTTTTGGTTTTGTGACCCTCCAGGGCCGTTGCATGGGAATCAAGGCTCAGAAGGCAGAGGCATTTACTAGCGAAATTTTTTTTATCCATTATTTGGCAGGGTTTCTGTAGACGGGAGTAGGGCCCGATGACACTTTTTTGGTGTAATCGGGTGGGGTCCTGTCATTAAGTGACATGAATTATGGCTAGTTGAATATCGTAAGTCTAGTAATTATTTAAGGTTGCCACCTCTTCTAGGAAAATGAATTAGTTTAGATATTCCAAAATTGAAATTAATTTTTGGATGGATTTCGACTCTTAACAATTATATTTTTTTACGGACCACTTTATTATGTGGCAAATGTACATCGATTAGATATATCGACAAATATGTAATGCAACCTGCACCTAATTGGGAAGTAGATAATCAATGAAAGAGTAATAAGATAATCCAACTGGTCTTGATGTCTATTTCACTGAAATTTCTTCTTCTTCATATATATTTTTTTCTCTCTATTATCATGGTGTCAATCATACTCATAGGTTTGGGTATCCCAATGGGTCAAGTTGTCAGTGAAATCCTTATCTTCGGGAATTTGATCCACCTTTACAGTGTTTTGACTAATGATGCGCCATGTGGGTTTTGATCGAGCGATCGAGGTCATCAATTGGTGGTGGTGGTGTTAATCATGGTGGATTAAAACATTTGCGATATGGTGGTGGACGATGTTGTCATTATCTTCGGAATTCTATGGAGACATCAATAATGGTAGTGATAGACAATGACAACAATGAAAGTAGTCCATGGGGATGAATCCAATGCTAAGGAATTATTTTTGCATCTTTTGTTGAGTTATTTTAATTTTAATTTTTTACTTTTCTTTATGAAAATAAGTCAATCGGCTCTTATTTCAAGTTGGTCGTGCTAAGATTTCCCTTTTTTGGGATTGCAAAAATTATTTATATGGTCAATAATGGCTTGATGCTGCTCTGTGGGTTTCAATTATATGATTTTGTGTGTTATTCTCTCTAGATTGTTTCAACAGTATCGAGCCTGATCATTGGAGGTATTCATCCATGATTATCGTCAAGTTATTATAGTTTAACTTATCTTCCTTTTGTATTTTAGTTCCATCAATAGAATTTCTTATCTTCTAAAAAATTTTAAAAAAAAATTGATAAACTTATTTACCAAAAAGGTCAACAAATAATAATTAAGCATATGAATATACGGGAAAACAACCTTAGGCGACCTCTCTTTAATATAGGGCCCTTCTTCCCCTTCTTAATACATAATCATCTCACAATTGTCGAAAATCTTGGTGTTTGTGCCCAAAATAATGTCTTAGTAGAATCTGGGTCACCATTCAGTGGTTTGCTTCTGAGGATTGATACTCAAGTGTTTAGATGTAGAGATCTCTTCGATGTAGTCAGATGCAATGAAATGTGGTGTGTATGACTAGCGTGGATGAGAAAAAGGCTGAAAGCCTTGGGACATAATGTTGCAGTCTCGCCCTAGCGTGGGCTGGTCCAACTAACTTGGCATTCTAACTGTCTTCAAAGTAGGCGTGCCATTAGTAGGAACTGTTACTAGATAGGTTTTAACTTGCAGCCCAAGAACTTTCGTTCGAATCAAGTGAAAATGTAGCAAGCAGACATCTTGCTTGCGTTATTCATTTCTATTCCTCCTTCTAGGAATTTAAATAATTTCTTTTGCGCATAGTCCAAGTTCATTGTCGGCGTGTTCATTTTAGTAGCATGAACTTAAGAGTTAGGGAGAGTCACACAGATCAACCTCTTCAAGCTAGAATAATCGATTACTAAACCACAACACAAAGATGGTTCTATGACTTAGGAAGCCATAGAATTCATTGGTTGGTATATTCTAGTTATTGAAATCAAACTTAAAGAAACCGATTTTAGAGAGAGAGGGAGAGTGCAAACACTTAGAAATTAAAATTCTTGAATATTAGCGTGAGGAATGAAATTACAACTGTAGAAAGTAAACTATCTCTAAACTAGCCATGAGCTGACGATCTTGGTCAAGAGACCATCAACTAGATGAATATCCATTGGAAATCATACTAAGGTGTTGGCATGGCAGTAAAAGACGTGATGACGTCTGAAAGTGGGAGTGTGAGGCTTTGAAATACTTGTATGAGACAGCCAAAATGAGGGGGTTGTTAGATGGTCTTCAAAACAAGTTGCAAAAGCAAGTCGAGATGAAGTTTACTGGTTGGCAAGTCTCCATAATCAAACTTAGGGTGCAAGTTGTATTGAAGTAAAGCTTCGTGTTTTTGGAGTAAAAACTAAGAAGAGATGAGAAGAGAACTAAATCTTGATCCTGAATGCGAGCTTTTGGGTAAAAATGAAACTTTTTAAGGTTTGCAATTATTGAAATTCATTGAGTTTGATCAATTTGTTTGTTTGATTGAGTTGGTTGTTGTCCTTTTAGACGATGGATTTTTTCTCCTTTTATAGGCAGCATGGGAGTGAGGATGAGTGAAACACGCATCCATGCATGCTCCTTCTACGTGATGAAGGGAACCCATTTGCACTATTTAGTAGCAGTTTCTACTAGTGTCACGTCTGCACTTGAGTTGAAAATGCCTGCTTGCCTCCTAGTCTGCCCATCTAGGGATTAACCATAGTTAAAGGTCCATCACACCCAGCCCATCCAACATCTCTCCACCTCACCATTCATAGCAAAAGAGATCCCCGCGAGTGGTTTGACTCACTCACTCTGCATACAAGGTTCCACACGGAGGTCTAGTAAAGGTGGCCTTGGGACATTCGGCTCTTAAAACGAGAAAAATATTTTAGGACTGAACAATTGTGATGCATAACGACTTGAATAGTTCAAATGAACTTCAAAATCGAGGTCTAGTGGCCAATAGGTCTGGCTATGTCACATTGTGATTGAATCATTTTGGCTAAATTGTAATTAAGTTGTGTTCATTAATAAAATTATACTTTGTTACCAAGTAATCTATTGGAATTTTATTATGATAATGATAACATGCTATGATGTGTTGAAAAATCTCATATCGGAACATTAGAAAAAGAAAATACTATATATATTGAGTGGCACTACTCCCAATTATATCGAGATCATTATATAAAAATTCCACACATGCCATAATGTACATATGGTACTTGTAAGTTAGGACAATATCAGTGTTGGATTGAGTGTTAGTGGCACAAATTGTTGGGTTCATTATATACCCTTGCTTCTACGCTTAATGACTAATGTGACATTAACTTCACCTGTGGCCCACTAAGTATTGGTCTCACGTGAAAATAAGTGTTGAACATATCGGAAGAATATAAAAAGAAAATAAAATATATAATAAGTACAAACATTTAAAAAAAATTAGGACACATATATGCCTTGAATATGCCTATGAGCCATTAAAACATAAAACCTTCAAATTAAAAGTGCATAATAAAATATGTACGCTTACATTAGCTACGAACTTTACCAGACATCAGTGACTTCACTAGCATCACCAACTCCTTTATTAGTAACATCACCTATCAACAAAGCATACTCTTTGCAAAAAAAAAAAATGTAAAACTTTATTGATAGTTCCTTTAGAGTTAGATTTGCAATATCAAGTAAACAAACATTTGCTATATCCTGGAACCAAATGCATAACCTCTTATTTTAGATTTAAAAATTTATTAAATCTAAAAATCTCAAAGTTAACTTCATTTTCTTTATGGAAGTTTAACTTACATTGTTAGAGTTTGATTGTAAGTTAATCACTTTTATTTGTAGTTTTAAATTTGTATCATGATTAAAACAATAGAGTCATTGTGACACATCTTTTTTTTTTTCCATCAAGTAAAATTTCATTCAGGGAAAAACGAAAGCAAAGCAAAACAAATACAAGAGATAAACTGGAAAGAGAGAACATAACGGGAAAAACTTAGAAGGGGGATCAGAGTAAAGACACATGACATCCCATAAAACGTCCACAGCTAGCCCCAACAAAAATGAAACTTAACTTGGGGGACATGAAAGTCCATCATTGTTTAATACAAGCACTAAAAAAGATGGAGGGCAGTCGATCCAGACTTCCCTGCACATTCTCTGTCGAGCTTGAGTGGCTAAGGTATCAGCTACCTTATTTGTAATCCGGTGAGACCACCTAAAATGGATATGCTCAAAATATGCTCGCTACGAACGGAGCTGAGAAAGGATGGTGAAGACTTCCCAGTTTCCCCGATCAATACTTCCAGAGATACACTTGATCAGGCTTTGAGAGTCTGATTCCTTAATGACATTCCGGAGCCCTCGGTCCCGGACAAAAGTAACTCCAAAGAGAATGGCCTAAGTCTCAGGAATGAGGGAATTTCAAGATTACTTTGACTCACAGATAGCCCCGCATAAAACACCCTCAAAATTTCGGATAATTGCCCCAAGCCCAGCAGGAACATCCGGGCCCACCCAAGAGGCATCACAATTGATCTTTACGGTCGAGTTTGTGGGGGGAATCCAAGAAATAGGGCCAACCTGGGGAATGTTCAGAATACCAAGACAAGGGCGAGGTGTAGCAAAGTAGGACTTGAACTCAGAGACATACCTGGTTATATTGGGATTGAAGCCATCCAATTCCGATTACACCAGTGCTTCCAGATTTCCCAGCAAGTGAAAGCAATAATAGAAGCCATCCAATTCCGATTACCCCAAATCCCGCCGGATGAGAAAGAATGGTGTTCAACCAGCATTCAAAGGAGGTCACTTGCGAAACATCAATCTGGTAGTTAAGAAGGCCTCCAAACCAAATACAAATCACTCTGGGACAACATAGGAATAAATGTTTAGTAGTTTCAGGGAATGATTCGCAAATAGGGTACATCTGGCAGTGTCCCAGGTGTCGCCGGAATAGATTTGCCCGAGTAGGGAGGTAATTTCGCAAGGTTCTCCACATAAAGTTGATGACTTGTGGGTTTGCCTTGAGTTTCCCGATGAGATTCCATAGAGCAATGGGGAAAATATTTGAACTTGAAGCCCTAGATAGAATGGGGGAGCACTGTGGAGAGGGGTTTTCCCTGAGCAAGAAATAACTAGATTTAATACTATAATTACCTGGCTTGCAGTGGGGCCAGATGAGTCAGTCGCCATTTTCTAGACATTATAAAGGGATAGAACTAATGGTCGTACAATCAGAAGCAGAAATCAGGGGCTCGATGATCGCGAGGTTCCAGGAGTGGGAAGCGTGATCAATGAGGTCAGACACAGGTTGTGAAGGGAAAATAAAGGCAGGAGATGAGGGGATAAGCAAACCGTCCGAAGTTCCTAGAAACTAGCAATCAGTCCAAACCTTAATATCAGCTCCATTCAGGACTTGCCATCGGGAGCCCTCAAGAATAATTTGCCTGCCTTCCAATAAACTTGTCCAAGCCCAAGAAGCCCAGCTACCTCTGCTAGCATCCCGAAAGTTACCATTGGGGAAACATCTACTCTTAAGTAGTTGAGCCCAAAAGGAATTCGGCTCATGGATAAGTCTCCAACACTGCTTGGCTAGGAGAGGAAGGTTGAAATCCTCAAGATTCCAAAAGTCCATACCACCCACAGCCTTTGGGAGAGCAAGCTCAGCCCAACTAATCCAGTGAATCTTGTTGCAGTCCCCCGACTAACCCCACCAGAAGTTTGCCAAATCAGAATCAATAGCATGACAAACAGACTTCAGAAACTTAAAAACTGCCATGAGATAAGTGGGAATAGTCTGAGCAACCGCTTTAATGAGAACTTCCTTGCCCGCTTGGGAGAGGAACTTATTCTTCCAGCCTTGGATTTTCCTTCCAATCCTCTCTCGGACAAACAACATGGCCTCTTTCTTTGATCGTCCCTAGAGAGTAGGGAGGCCGAGATACACGCTGGGATTCTCAGTAATTTCCATGTTAAGGATGGTATTAAGCTCTGCCCTCAAATATTGGAGAGTATTAGAGCTGAAAAACATATTGGACTTGTTGTAGTTTACCATCTAACCCGAGGCATGGCAGTAGACTTGTAATAGCTTATCAATAACAGTACAATTATTCCCAGTAGCCTTCATAAATAGTAGAGCATCATCATCAAATAAAAGACGGGAGAGAATAGGCCCATCCAGGCTGAACCTGATGCCCTCAAGCACGCCTACAAGAACAGCATGGTTGAACATCTGAGATAGGACATCGCAAACAATGATAAATAGATAAGGAGAAAGCGGGTCCCTCTATCGGATACCACGAGATTGGGAGAATCTCCTTCTAGGCTGTCCATTAATAAGGACCGAGAAAGTTACCTAGGAAACAAACCGCATAACCAAATTAACCCAAGAGGAACAAAAATCCATTTTTAGCATAATCGCCCGAAGAAAGTCCTATTCGATACGGTCATAGGCCTTGTTCATGTTTAGCTTGATACCCATCTCATAAATCTTTGTAGTCTTCTAGAGTTTGTGGGCATGGAAGGCTTCGTGAGCTACCACAATATTATCTTAAATCTGTCTCCCAGATATAAAAGCACTCTGCTGAGGGGAGATGATGCCAGGGAGGAGGCATTTCAGACGATTTGCAATCACTTTTGCAATGATCTTGTAGGAATAATTGCAGAGTGAAATAGGCCGAAATTGAGCAACAATTTTCGGATTTAGGAATTTTGGGATGAGGGCAATATGGGAAGAGTTTAGGGAATCTTGAGAAATTTCACCTGTAAAAACCTGATTGACAATAACCAGCAAGTCATCATAAATAGAGTTCCAATAGGTTTGATAGAAAATACCAGAGAAACCATCGGGGCCAGGAGCCTTCAAAGCCCCCATTTGAAAGGTAACATCATGAATTTCCTCCAAAGAGACAGGGCGATTGAGATCCAGATTGTGTTGAACACCAATAGAAGGGGGTGATGAAGTTTAGGATATCACCCCAATCTCGGTCCCCATTAGAGTGAAAATATCCTTGAAATAATTATCCACAGCAGACCTGACCGAGTCATCGAAAGTCGCCCAAGAGTCCCCCACTATGCGGATTCTCAAAAGCAAATTCTGACGGCGCCAGTGAATGGTTGATTGGTGGAAAAAAGCTGAGTTGCGGTCACCAAGACATAACCGCTTGATACGGGAGCATTTCATCCAATATTTCTCCTCTAAAGACCAGACAGAGGCAATTTCCCCCTTCAAAGTGTCAATAGCAGCCGCATTGTCCTCCCAATTCCGTTGAAGAAAGCCCAATCTGTTCATCATTTTATCAATTTGTTTCCTATTATTTGGGTATTTCTCGCGACTCCAAGATGTTAACTTGTGATGACAGTTATCCAGCTTGCTATCCTAGAAGCATCCAATATGAGGGGCTGGATTTTTCCAAACTGGGTCAATGACATCCCCACACTCCGAGTCATCAATCCAAAAGGACTCGAATCAGAATAAGTGTTCAGTTCACCGTCCCCTAGGGTGTTGATCAATAAGAACAAGGTGTTGATCAATAAGAACAAGGCAGTGATCAGAGCTCAGTATGGGAAGATTGGTGGCAATTGAGCATGGCCAAGAAATTTGCCATTGTTCATTTACAAGTCCACGATCCAATCTTTCCTGGATCAAAAAGCCGTCACCCCGGATGCCTTTCCAGGTAAAAGCTTGCCCCTGAAACCCCAGATCAATAAAGCTGTTCAAATTCATAAAGTCCTATAAATAACATTTTCTTGAAATAGAATCCGAACGACCCCCACATTTTTCATGCGCCCACAAATAATCATTGAAATTCCCAGCACATAGCCAAGGAATATCCGAGGCAGAGACCATGGAGCCCAAATGTTGCCACATTGCAGCTTTCTCCTCCCGGTAGGGGGAACCATAAATCCAAGAAATATGAAAATTCTTTCTAGTTCAATTATGCATAACCAAAGTATCAATCAGAAATTTAGACGAGGAATAAACAAAAAGATCAACAGTTTCATTCCAAAGTAAATATAAACCACCAACAGTACCAATAGGCTCAACATAGTGTTGTCCAACAAAATTCAGGTCTTTGAAACAACTTTTAAATCTAATAAAACTCATCTTTGTTTCCATAAGAAAAATAATAGAAGGATCATAATTCGGATTAACCTCCGAAGGTTTTTTCCTGTCAAGTCCCCACCTAGGCCCTGATAGTTCCAGCTCAGGAACATCATTTCTTCTCGACCACCAAACCTAGTTGGCAGCCATGAGGGTCCTTATCCCCCGGGTATGTTTCAAGAGAATCCAAAAAAACTGGAACATCCACTAGAGCACTAGCATTAAATCCATCCCAGTCCAAAACTTCAGCCTTTCCTAAGCCACTACGCCCCTTCTTGAATTTAGATTTTGTTTTCTTTCCCACATGGTTTTTGCTTTGGACAGACTCAATTAGGCTTAGGGAACAATGCTTAAATTTTTTCCCTGCCGAACGATTTCCTTCCCATTTACGCTCACAGTCCCTCTTCAGTCCCATAGAAGTGAGGGTGTGAACGGCCAAGTGAGATTGAGTGAAATGCAATGGGCTGGGGACATGTGGGGGAGTTTGATCCATGGTGGCTATATTGGCGAGATAAGGTGAATGTTTAAAAATGAGGGGATTGAGTTCAGTTTGAGGGCCGAGAGGGAAGTGGGGTGTGCGGGTATCCAAATTACTTTGAGCGGGCAGGTGATTAGAGGGGTTGGGTACATGTGAGTGGGCCATCAAAAAGGGATTAAAAAATGGTCCTAGAGAGTGTGAGTAGCAGGTTATTTGAGTCTTGGCCCATTCAGGGGAATCCACATAAGGCTTGGGCCCTGATAGGTCGATAAATAAGCATTATTTTATATTATTTTATACCCTTTATACTTGACTTTTAATATTAAAATAATAAACAATTAGACAAATTAATATATTTTGTGATATTTTTGTAGAAATAAATAAAGCTTGTAATTTGGAGCATTTTGGCGAAATAATCGTCTCGACCGGAATTATAACGAAGAAATTATGGACGAAATTCTGTGGAATTATATTAATTAATTATTAATTAAAAAAACCCATTTGGAGAAGCCAAGCCAGCAGCCCAAGAGCCCAACAACTATAGCCTATACCCGGCCCAAATTCCAGCCCGCCAAACCCACGCAAGCCCAGCCCAAAGCACGCCTGCTCTCTGCCCTGTCAGCCACCCGTTCGGCGCACGCTTACTGATGACTCCCCTTCCATGCAACGCACGCTTCCCAAATCCATCTTCTGCTCCTCAGCGCGCGTGCACTGATCTATTCCCCTCTTTCCAGCCTGGCCGCGCCGAAATCTTCCTCCTTTTCCAGCCTGGACATGCCAAACTTTCTGTCAGTCTTTCTAGCACATGCTGTCGACCCACTGCACCTCTTTTCAGCCACTTTACAGCAAAAAACCCATCCCTAATTTCATCATTTCCATCACTTCTTCATGTACTATTTTATTTTTATTTTTATATTTTGATTGTGTACTTTTATTTAAACAATTGTGGCACTCCCTCTATAAATAGGGAAGCCATTTCTTGTATTAGAGGTCCCCCTCCCTAGGCCCCCTGTTGTGTAATTTTTCTCTCTAGTTTCATTCTTAGTTTTTAGTTCTAGTTTTTCTCTCTAGTTTTCTCTCTTAGTTTTTCTTCTTTTTATTTTGTAGATTTATTTTGGGACCATTTTGTAACTTCTTTTAATTGGTTATCTTAGTTTCATTTTCTTTATTTCGTTATTAGAATTTCTTAAACTTCTCTTTAATTTCATTTTTATATTTTCCTTAAGAAAAACTTAAGGATAAGTAATTTTAAGGAAATTCAAGAGTTTTTAAGACCGAATTCCTCGGATTTCTTCTTCTATCTTCACAAGTTTCCTGCCGTTGTTCGGTGATTCTTGTGAAAAACCATCTTTTTCTACTTAAATTCTTGTTATTATTTTAGTTTTATTTACAATTTCATATATGTGTTGGTATTTTCTTTCTAAACTTTTGTAAGTATGAATGCAATTTTCATGTGTTTTACTTTCTGAATTTCCTTTACTTCATATATCTTAGTGCTTAAACTTCAATTTGATGCTATATGTTTTATCTGCTGTTCGGTGCATTTAGACTAGAATTGAAGATATTAAATGTTGATCGCTGTCGGCGCATTTAATTACAAACTTAAGGTGAATCATGTTGTAAATGTTTAAAGCATATTGATGTTTGATGCACATTAATAGTTAATGCATTTATATTATTGAAAGATATATGTAAGTATTTGAGATGATAAAGGTAGGATTTCGTAATTGGTTTATTATGAGCAAAATGTTAGAGTGTTGAAAAAAATTTGTACTTTAAGGAAGTCTATTTTTAGAAGTATCTTAATTAATGTGATTGTTAATTCGAAATTACTTACGTAAAAGTGTGGGTTTTGTCTATGAAACTACTCTATGGTTTGTAAGTTCTAATTAGCATGAGCATTTGCATTTTAATTCTTAGTTTGTATTTTCTTTAGTTTAGATTACAAATCTTTTCAAACCTCCCATTTTAATTCTTTATTCTTTATTGTATATTGTTTATTTTTTATTATTTAATCCTTTAATTCTTTAATTCTTAAATTCTTAAATTCTTAAATTCTTTATTCTTTTATTCTTTTCTTCATTAATTTTTTAATTTTTTAATTTTTTATTCTTTAATTCATTTATTCTTTATTCTTTATTCTTTAATTCATTATTCCTTCTCACTAAAATATTATTAATGTTCCCTAATTTCTCCAGTTAAGAACAATCTCTATTTACCAATACTACATTTACACAAAAAGGGTTTAAATTGCATAATACTCGAATTACATGTTTAATTTAATACGTAGTTTGGGCGTTGTCAGGCCCATACCGACCCACTGGTCAAGCCCAGGAGAAGGGCGTCTGCTCCATAAGGACAACTTTTCTCTAATGAAAAGCATTCTCGTCCTGTCGCTCAAAGCTGGAAAAGTGATCAAAAAAGGGATGCTGAGGATCCTTTATGAAGGAGGTGACACTTAGTAGGGTACTCTGGTGTGAAAGTTGATCTGAGTATACAGAGGGTGCAGAGCTAGGGTTGATGACTGATAGACACTGCTCAAGGGTGGCCCCGTCGAAATTTTTGTCATCCCAAGTTTTGAGAGCTGTGCCCTTTTCCAAACTCTCCTCCACGCGCCCCTTCCCACGATTTCCATGTTCTACAGCTTGGGAGGTATAGAGAATCGCCGTGCCTGGGCTGGAGACACAGGCCGTGCCTGGTTGGCTGCGAAAGCTGCGGGGGGCAGCCAAAATCTCTTGGGGGTGAAATTCACGAATTGGTTGAGCATGCATCCACTCACCATAGGCTGCGACGTCTGGGTTCACAGAGGAGACGAATTTGAAATTGCAAAACTTCAGAGAGTGTCCGAGCCGCCCACAATTGAAGCAAAAATCCGAAAGGCACTCCAGCCGAAACTCGACCCAGGTTGTAAGGCCCTCCAGTCGTGGCAACCAGAATCCAATCGGAAGGGGCTCAGTGGAATAGAGCTTTACTCGTACACGCAGGAAACCACCAGCACGACCGCAACCGGGGGGATCCACGGCGATTATAGTACCCAAAGTCTCTAATATCTCCTCCGCGTTTCCTTCCGTGAGTAAATTCAGAGGGATTCCATGCGCCTGAACCCAGAAAGTAGTGAAATGTAGGGGATCTCCTCAATAGCAAGGTTTTCAGGCCAACGAATTGGGGAGAAGCAGCAGCCCATCACCGACTAGGGGCCTTCATCGATGACACAGTGAGCCATACACTTGTCTTGAAAGGTGATTGAAAACATGTTATCTTTTATAAAATTTATGTTTGACTCACCAAATTTCTCCCACACTTTCTTCAGAATGTTCTTTATTGCTCTACGATTGGGCACCTTGTCTGCAATCACAACACCAATGAGACGAGGCCCGCTTTTCGGATTAGATAGGTCTAGACTGTTTTCCAATTTGAAGACTAAGTCATCGGTTTTATAGGAATCCAGCAAAGCCATTGTGCTCTTTGTTGGGTAAGTAAAAATTGTGGTAATTAGGAATGGTAGTTTTGCTATTGGCCTGAAAAGTTCCTTGAGTTTTGTTTCCTATAAATTGATTGGGTTTGGATTTATGGTTTGCTGTGAATATTGATGAATGTGGAACATCTTTAAATAGGCATTTGGTTCCATGGTGGTAACCAGGCAATCTGCATTGATGAATCTTGGTATGAAGTTGTGTGGTAGCTGAGATCTTAAAAGGTCATCAGTGTTTAACATAGGCCAGGTTCTAGGTTGAGTGGCTCGAGAGATGAACTGAGCTCAGGGGATAGAGTAGGGGGATAAAGGATTGTTATTAGTCAGATTTGGATTTGACAAGGTAGAAGTATTTAAGAAAATTTGCAGGGTTTCTTGGGATGAATTATGGTGGTTCAATGAATTCATGGTGAAGTAAATTATGGGTGGTGGTTGGGAGTGGTAGGTAAGGTGGAGGAATGGGAGGAAATGCACACTAGGGAGTAGAGGGAGACTCTCAGGCCGAGAGGGAAGCTCTCAGGTTGAGAGATATGACTATGGGAAGAGAACTTGACCTATCAGTTGTCTCTCTAGGAGTTTTCATTTTCCACAACAAGAAATCCTTGTCATTGTGACACATCTAAGCATGGGCATTCCAAGTGGGCTCTAAAATCGAGGTGCGGTGGCTAACCGATCGAAATGTATCTATACATGTCTACACTCCTTATTTTAATTAACATGTTAGTAAATACAATTTTTTTTTAATACAATTGTCACTTTTTTACCAATTAGTCTATTGAAATTTTATTATGACAACTATAGGATGCTATGAAGCACCAAAACCAAAACGAGAACAATGGTATAATATGATACGATATGAAATAGTGAAATGTAAATTTTTTAAATTTAGGATACAAATACGTCTTCAATAAGCCGATAAAAAATATAAAAAATATTAAAATATCTACTTTCATCTTAACATTCTAACCTTTGAACTTTAGAATCCAATAAAAAACTAAACATGAGATATTCAAATTAACAGTGCATAATAAAATATGATAGTCTATTTTTGTTACAAATTTTTACAAACATCAATATCTTCACTGACATCACTAATTCCCTTATTAGTATCATCAAAGAATGGAGGCTCTAATGATAGTTCATCTAGAGTTAGATTTGCAATCCAAGTAGACCAATATTTGCTATATCCATTGAACCAAATGCATATAACCTCTCACTTTAGATTCAAAAAATTATTTATTAAATTTAACAATCTCAAAGTTTACCATATATATATATATGAGAGAGTTTTGGATCCGCATAAAAAATTTCTTTTTCTTTTATTATTTTATTTACGCATTTTGTCTTGTATATAATATTTATTATAAATAGTCACATAATATATTTTGTTTACATGGTATAATATAAGTGAATAGTTATTAATATTATACTATAAAATAAAGTATATCAATCATGTTGTCTATTCATATTATAATATATGAACAATATATATATATATATATCTATATATATATATATTACGGGATCATAATACCAAAATATGTCATAATTTTCAGGGTAATACATCTTACATTGTCATGAATGAAATCAATGCTAGAAAAATATTGGTTTCACATGCTTTTCAAGTGATCCAATTTGTAAAAAGGGAAAAAAAGGAACCTTTCTCTACACATATTTAGAACAAAAAGAAAAAAAAAACAATTTTGTTTTAGAAGATTGACTACAAATTATCATGCTCTATAACTTGAGCTCCTCTCCACTCCTCACCTGGTTTGACAACCACAGGCACCAGCATTGAGGCAGGCCCAGTGCATATAAAATACTCCTTCCCATATTTCTCATACAAGGAACCAGGACTTGATAAATAGATGTCCTCGAATCCCATTCTTATCACCCTGTAGAACAGCTCACGCCCCTGCAATTCACAAACCAATAAACCAATTGAATCAACTCAAAAAAGTTCGACTAGAGAAGGCAAGTGTCTTCTATGTCTAATATGTCTAATCATATCTAATCCTCTTGTAGTAAAAACATATACAATTTGACAATTAAGATCTATTGAATTAGATGAGATATCCAATTCGATCAAATTCTGCTCACCAAACGTGACGGTAATCCTATAGCACAAGGGAGACTAAAAATGTCACTAGATCGAATGGTCATAGTTATTGGCTCTGTAGACCTAATAATTTGAAAACATGTGTTACCTGATCAAGAGTTTCGTATTTTGAAGGAGGGGTGTTATAAATGGCCTTGAGTCTCTCTTTAGGTGGAGCAGCATAAACTCTGCTGAGCCTGTTATTCAAAATGGTGTAAGGCACATCTTGGTGAGTCCAAGAACCAGGTTTTTGTTCAGGCTCAAAACCAAAAGAGAACCATCCAGGATCCTCAGTTTTCATTGCTTCTGCAGGAGATAAAATTTCAAATGGAGAAGACAGAGGAGGTTGCGTAGTGTAGCCACAGCCCTTGAGGCCTTGGATGGCCGCCCCGTTTCGCCTTTTGAATTTGAAATGGCTAAGTATGGCATTCGTCAGAGTCACCGGCTTCCGGCCTTTGTTCTTCACAATGACGGCAGTTGCCATGCTCACTGGATATAGTGTCACAACATAGGTTATGTCAAGGGTTCCACTAGTGCTGCTTAATTCAACCTGAAACAAGCAAAGTGCCAAATTCAAATTATGAACCAACCTTATGCATATAGCCATATATAACGAAAATGTTCCATAAGTCCCCGTTTAGTAGCAAGGCTCCCACTTGCCGCTCCAATTTGAAAAACTCGATCCACCTAAACGACTCAAGCACCACTTAGGCCTCCACCATAGGTTAGGAGGACGGTTAGGCCAAAATATGTTAGGGTGAAATTAGAATTTTTTTTAAAAAATTTAACTTCACTGAAATTCTCAACCTCCTCAAATTTTTTTTTTCTCTAGGTTTATTTATTTTGTTTATCATTCTAGAACTTCCATTTTGCACATTTTATGTTTGCCAATACAATTATTTGGTCTTTGAAATACTCATTATTCTAGAATTATTGTAAGTTCTCATTGTTATATCAACTTTTTTTTTATGTGAAATAAAAAAAAGACCTAATCCCCGCGCTAGGCATCTATGGTTGAAGATATGTTGGGTTCTAATGGAAATCAAAGACATTTTACCTGGAGAGCATCGATCGAATCAGAATCGACATCTTTCACTGTCCATTCAGAAGTGGAAACAAGTGAGCCTTTGGAGCCTGCTTCTGAGACATCATTCAAGACCAAACCAATGCCTCCCTTGGCTTTACTAGAATCTGCTCCATTGCCTGGAAATGGAATTGTGTAGAGAACTTCCTCGAATCCGTCGTCTTTCCAGTACACTTTGGGCTTGTATGAAGTCACATGAGCATTGGGGATTTGAAGCCTCAGTGAGCTGCCATTTCTGACTGTGAGCTCAACTGTTGGAATGGTGTCTGACTCCAAGAACTTGATGCCTTTTCTTCCGAATCTGTCGGTGAGGGACTCCGGAACCGAAAGGGTCGGCGTGGAGACCGATGAAGAACAAGCACTTATCATCTTTGCATTGGGAACAGAGAAGGAGAGAAGAGAGGCCATGAGTGACAAAGAATGAAGAAGCTTTGAACAGCTTCCACACACTAGACACTAGTTCGCTAGGCTAATCCTTTTTGCTCAATGTTTTGTTTGGATGCATGCCTTGGACTTATGCAACCACTTTTTCCCCTGCTCCATCCTATTTATTAGGACGGAGATAATTTTAAGTCAATTCCACCATAGATTGAAAATAAATTTCACCAAAATTGAAGCCAGTTTGATAAATTTGAAGATTATTAATGATATCATACTTTGATAAAATCCCCAGAAGACTAACCGGTACTATTTCTTTACCAAGTTGAAGCCCATCAAACCATTGTTGTCTAGACCATCAGAGCATGCCTAGTAGTAAAGATAAAGGTAATTCTAGCCCTTTAAATAGCACTGTTAATGACATTTTGACAAAAATTATTTGTTGTGTTTCTAATGAGGAGAGATAAGGGGTAAGAATCCAATTTTTTTGTAATTATTTTTTTAAAGATAATAATGTAGAAATCTTAATTTTTTTATATAATATAATAATAATGTAGAAATCTTATACAATAATGAAAAAATCTTATTTTGTTTTAAAAATTAGACATTAAGAGAACGGAGAATCTTTATTTTATCAAATTTAATATAATAGTATAGGATAATTAAATATTGAGCATTTATAAAAATAAACATTAAATTTTATAAAAAAAAATTATAAAAATGACACATGACAACCTGCTATTGGCTGCACATGTATGTTGGTTGTGGCCCAGGAGCCCAACCCAGGCCAAAGGGCTATAAGCTGCCTAGCTCGGGCCACAAAGTGAGCACTAGATGTGCTCTCAAAACCCTATTGTCCTTTCAAATGATAGAACCATGACAAGTTGTCCTTCCTTCCCCCTAAATAGAAATAAATAAAACTAGGACATTGCAACAAAAGAAAATCCAAGCAAACTTTCATTAAACACAGCCTCAAGAAACACCAAATCGAGCAAGAAACTCAGTATATATATATATATATATATATTATAAGTATGAGACTTGATGCGACTCAAGAGCAATTTGATGTGGGTTGGTATTGTGACATACTTATGGTTTATGCATGACTCATTTGATCATTTTCAATAAATTCTTATTAAATAATTGATATTATATTTATAGTATTACGTGTAATTATTTTACAATTGTTTTGGCTTTTTAGTCAAAAACGAGGGGCTAAAGGTTATTTATTGAGAATGGGTTTACACTATAATATAATAACGACTGAGTCCACTTACCCTTGTGTTTTAAACTCCTCAGGTTTCTATGGCGTGCACATACTTCAAGGAGTTCAGATGCTCTGACACTCACTCCTGGGCATGGAGTGAAGTGATATTAGTAGGAAAAGTTTTTTGTGTATGATCATCAATTTAATTCAACCATGCTCTAAGCTTCTGTCATTGAGTGAAATGTGATCGACTTTCACTGGTTAGGTTTCACATGACTCTCAAAAATGCATCGCTTTAACTCAAATCGCTTCCTCATCTGGACGTTATCATTCAGGTGTCGGCTAGCATGCCTCGACCTGCATGCCATAACTGGAATTTTCCGGGTCAAGGTGTATCATAATACTAGGATGGGTGGCCTTCTGGGGTGTCCATGTGTTACATTATTTTTTTATTTAATTATCTTTTTTCATTTTTTAATGGTTAATTCAAAGATATGAGGTGTAACAAGCATAAAAAAACAATTATCGTCCATTTTTCAAGGATCTAATTCCACTTTATTCTCCAGGTAGAACCCTTGATTCCACTATGTTCTTCGGGTAGAATCCTATATGAGGTGCTACTTGGAAACAAAATTGTTGTATTTGGAAAAAACATTTTAATTTCGCTATCACACTACGAACTTCATATAAATCAGAACATGGATAAATCATGAAAAATGAATCCAAGTACATAGTTCATAAGTAGTTATTTTTATTCCCAACACAAAATTACCAACAAGCCAAATCTGAAACTCAAACATACAATCAAAACCTAAATTTTAAGCAAATCATACCAAAACTTAAGGTCGCGAGACTTCAACGCTAGAGCGAGAGTGAGAGGTGTGACCCATGAAGGGGTGCAGCGGTGTCGAAGCTGGAAGACTTCAATATGGGGTTGCGAGGGTTCAACAGCTCGTCGCGATGAGTCCATTATACTTGAATGGTTTGGTCGATTCGATTGAAGATGAGAAAACTTCGTGAGGCGTCAGGCTAGCTAGGTTTCGATGAGCCTTGTGCTTGATGAGTCTTTGATGGAATGGATGGGTAGTGAAGATGAAAAGACTGAGGTATGATGTGGGTTTGGTTTGGTTCAAAAGAACGAAATCTCTGAAGATGAAAGAGGTGGAAGACATAAGGGGAAGAATAAGACTAGAGGTGGAGAGAATGTCAATTAGGGTTAGTGCACAAAGAAGAAAAAACGACGTAGCTTCATTAGAATAGGGTTAGAAATTTGGTTCAACTTGGTTCAGTCGGTTCGGTTTCGTTCAGTTTTTTGGTTTTTAGGGACCAAAAAAACTGAAATCAAACCAATTTCAATTCGGTTCAATTTTCCTATTTTGGTTACACTTTTTTTTATTCAATTATTTTTTGGTACGGTCCAATTCAATTTGATAATTCGGCAGATTTTTTGGAACCAATTAACAACCTGGCACATTGGCATTTTAGGTAGAAAATAAAAAACTAAGCATAACTCTCAAATTTTATGCACACAAGAGGGTACTGTGTAATTTTCTATCAAAAAGAAATAGCCCCCAAGAAATCCGAGTACGGTCTGGGACGTCTTTAGTTGCGGGTTTCTTAGGTTTTAGTGAAAGGAAAGAAGAAGAAGAAGAAGAAGAAGAAGAAGAAGAAGAAGAAGAAGAAGAAGAAGAAGAAGAAGAAGATGGGGTTTGGAATGCAGCCATACAAAATGCAATCAATGCTGAAAGAGGGGCACAAGCAAGTATGTCAGTAATTTGTTCATTAAACAATATAGGCTAGCATGCAAGTATGTCCCAAGAGCCTAGCCAACTTTAATGTGGACAATATACATATTGCAAAGATTGTGGGAGGAGGTTTGCATAATTGCACTGTTGTTAGTGGTATGGTGTTGAAAATGATGCAGTGGGAAGTATAGAGCGAATGAAGAAGGCCAGGGTTAGCACACTCTTGTTTTGAAGTTTCTTTGTGTTGTTTGTTTGGTTTTGTTTATGAATTCACCTTCAGAAAACATATGTGTACCAGGAAGAAGTCTACTAGTGAGGTAGACCTATTCCAAAATCCAACCAAGCTTAGCAGGTTCCACACTGAGATGAAATGCAGCAATTGTGGTCAATTGAGACATAGGCTTAACAAATGCAAGGTATAAATCACTTTAGTTAAGAATTCTTATTTACCTCATTTAGATGCTTGTTTGATTGCTGGTTTGCTGTTTGTTTTACAGGAGCCTATTACAGAAAAGACTGAAAGCTTGAGAAGAAAAAGAATTGAAGCTAAAGTAAGGAGGGAACAAGTAAAGGAAAATGGATCAAGTGCAAGTTAGCAAGAAGGATCCTAACCCCAATCCAAAATAGAATCCCAGCCCCAAACACAAACAGATTCCCATCCCCAATCCCAACCCCAAACCCAAATAGAATCCCAACCCTAAACCCAAACAGAATGTAACGCCCCGGACGTTCTGGAAATATAATGTTATAAAATATTGAATAAAATGACGTTTTTACCCTTGTGATTCGTATGGTCAATTTGCTGACTTTTTGATTAGGAGGTCGAACGGACGTTGAGCGATGACCGTGACGTAGTTCGGGACGTCACGAGTTCATAGACAGGTGGCACGTTCGATTCGGACGAACAGGGTGAAAGTTATGATGTTCGGAAGTTCAGGGGCATTATCGTAATTGGACATTATTAAGGGAAAAAGTTGACTTTTTGTTTGACAATTGACATTCATTTGACTCGAAGACCGTTATGTTCGTCTCGATGCCCTGAGTACAACGACTGGCGGCACGCTTGAAACGGACGTCGGATGACCGAGTTACGGGTCACGGAAGTTGGAGGGCATTTTGGTAATTTTTGCCCTGAGGGCATTTTGGTCTTTTCACACGGGGGTACTGTTCACCACCGTGGAAAAACAGAGTGTGCGGCCGTGGGTTGAGCGTGCAATTGTTTAAGGTTTGGTGGAGGGATCAGACACATTGTTTATGTTGTTTGAGGTAGTGGAAGCAGGATGAGTGGCTTTGGTGCACGGTTTGGGTAGTGTTCAGGGCACGGGAGAGCATGATTTGGCTATGGCTTCCATGTGCGTGGGGGACATTTTCAGAGAACCTCAGCTGGTCTCCCACGGGCTGTTGGCCACACTGATCGAATAATTGAGTATGGGAGTGGAGTGAGGATGGAGTTAGGGTCATTTTGATTCAATCTGGGGGATGAGACTGAGAGAACCGGGAGGAACCAGTTGGAGGGAAAAATCCCATTCAATTTCTGGAGCCTGTTGATCGAAACCAAGGGCCGTGCTAGACTTCTGGGGCCACTACGAGCACAACCGTGCAAGAATTGGAGGAGGAGGAGGACAGGTTGGTCGGGAACCTGAGTCTCAGTTTCAGAGGAAAACCAGTGCTGAGGACGACGACCTCCTGGTAACGGCGAGTTGAATTGTTAGTGCCATTGTGTTCGTCTAAGTTTCCTTATGCTACTGGTGAAACTAATTTGGAAATGGAGTTAGTTTGGGTGAGTTCGGGGTGACGGCCCGTTCGTCTGTTCAAGTCTGGGTTGAATCGATTTAGGGACAGTCGAGGTTAATAATTAGTGGAGACCTGAAATTAATGGGTTAGAGAAGATAATAGGATTGAAAACGGGAGGAATTGTTTGAGAATTGAGCTTGAACTGGTCGGGTTGAGTCGCGGGTAACAGACCCGTTTATCAGTCGATTCGGGTAAGAACGATGACACTGTAGCTTGGCGTGTGGCCTTCATGCGCAGCCACTTTGGGCGGCGCGTGACGACGCGTGTGGTGTCATCTCCGATCACGGTCAATATGGAAATTGTTCCTTTCAGTCCAATTAACATTTTACCTTTAGGATTCGAGTTGTTCGGGAGTCATTCGGGATTTCGGGAGTCCGGAAGATTAAGTCTTTAAGTTTATTTTCGCCGAAAAATCTGGGAAAATTAGGAAAAATCCTACGAGTTATTTTGGGATGTTTGTAACCCTTCTTGTACGTTTTTTCAGGCCCGGACACTTCCGAAGCTACGGAGGAGCGCGTGGGACGCGATTGACGCGTCCTAAGACTGTGAGTGGACTTTTTGATTCCTAAATTGGGCATGCATGACTATTTTGCTTATTTATCTCATGGTTTTACATATGATTTTATGATGGTGATATGATACATCGGTTTTACGTGTTTTCACGTTTTTCGAGATATTTATCGTATTTCATGCATTTCGAGGTTATGGTTTTTCGCTTATGCATGCGTGGTGATTTTGATGAAGTACCTGGATATGAATATGCATGTTTCGGATTTATGATGTTTGATCATATCGTGAAGTAATTTTCGGAAATTGCATGTGTTGGAATTTGCATGTGAATTCGGACATAAGTCCTGTTATGATGTGATATGTTTTCGGAATGATGTTGGAAAACGGTTTGTGATGAACCCTGGTTTATTGTGTTTAAAACGGTTTTCGGTTTAAAGACCCGGTTAATGGTTGGATCTGGTTTTGGGTTTAAAGACCCGGTATGTTGATGACGGGGGCGGGCCCGAAAATTGGGTTTAAAGACCCGAATTGAGTTTAAAGACTCGTGAGTTTAAAGACTCGATTATTATGATACCCCCGAGGCCTACTGATCATATTTTGAGTTTAAAGACTCGTTGATATCCCGGGAAGGCCTAATGTTGAGTTTAAAGACTCGGATGGATCCAACGGCATAATTGTGATTATTGATTTACGTTTTACTTGATTTGTGCAAATAATGTTTCAAAATGACGGTTTCTAGAATCTGGTATTATTAAATGGTTTTACATGAGTTATGACGATCCTTGTAACATTTTTCATGTGTTTCGGAAGAAGAGTTTTCAAAAGTTTAATACGCAAGTTTTGAATATTTGGTTATGCATGCGGATTACAAAACTGGAGGGCGAACCCGATTTCGGAAAAACTGTTTTTCCTGCAAAACTTATGTTTCGGTCCACTCACACTTTGTTGTTTTAAATTCCCTCTAGGTCGTGGTACAAGCGCGGGGGCAAGCGCCGTGGCAGAGGCGGAGGCATAAAGTTTTCCGTTGCGGAGTAGTTAGTTCACAGAGTAGGATTTGTTCTTTAACCTGTTTTGTAATATTATGCTCTGTGAAACTGTGGACTTGACGTCCAGTCGGATGTATTTGTTTAATCTCCCTGGTCTGACAATGGGTGTGTTGTAATATTAATTAGTTTTTCGGTCTTTTGGATTCGATTGTCAGACGGGAGCAGGATGCTTCCCGATTATCGAGGCGATAATCGGGGTGGGTCCTGTCAATTGGTATCAGAGCCTAGGTTTACGATTCGTGTCTGGCACTCGGGTGTGCCTTGATTTTTTTTACTAACTTATGCCTCTTACAGAAGAAGGACGACCGGCCATGCCTCCGCGACGCGAACCCCCTCCACGACCTGATGGCGAGGCCGAGAGTGCTTCGATAGAGCGAGCCCAGCGTCTTGGGGTTACGGTGTTTAGTGGTGGAGCGGATCCCGAGGATGCTCACCGTTGGATTTCTCAGTTCGAGCGGATTTTTGCTGTGATGCATTGTCCTCCTGAGGAGCGAGTTGTATTGGCTACCTTTTTGCTTGATGGATTTGCTTATGAGTGGTGGTATACTCTAGAATTGTCGGGTTGGGATGCCCGTACAGTGACTTGGGAGACCTTTCGTGAACGGTTTCTGGACCAGTATTATCCCCATTCATTCCGTGATGCTAGGGAGACCGAGTTTCTGCAGCTCCAGCAGGGGAGCATGTCCGTAGCTGAGTATGAGCAGAAATTTCAGATGCTAGTTCGTTTTGCTCCTACCTTTGTATCTACTGAGGCTGAGAAATGTCGTAGGTTTGAGCTTGGCCTACGGGGTGAGATACGGGCCATTGTGACGGCCTGAGCTTTTGTTACTCTCAGGGAGTTGTCGGATACCGCAGTGCGGGTTGAGGCCAGTCTCCCGACACGTCCACAGTATTCTGGTGGTGGACAACGTCGCGAGCGTTCATATCCTGGATCATATGGTCTGAGGGCCCCGAAGAAGGGACATTATAATGGTGGAGCCTCATCTGCAGGCAATGATCGTTATGGCAGGCCTGGTAACTATCAGAGTTCCGGATTCCGAGCGCCTAGGGCGCAGACTGCTCTGCAGGCGAGCGCGACTTCTGTTGCTTCCACGGGACGGCAGGGTGGTGGTTTTGTTCGAGATGCTTCCAATGTTATCTGTTTCTTCTGTGGCGAGCGGGGGCCACTATCGGAGGGAGTGTCCATCTTTGCCACAGGGTGGTGGCGCAGGTTGGGGTGGAGCAGAGCAGGGACGGAGCACAGCTGCAGTTTCTGGGACTGGGAGCACTCGAGGAGGTGGTACTGGAGCGGCTAATGGACAGAGGGGCCGGGGCCGTGGGCGAGCAGCTGGACCACAGGCTCGAGTTTTTGCTGTTACGCAGCAGGAGGCCAGGGCAGCACCTGGTGTTGTGACAGGTACACTCACGATCTTTGGGCATGATGTTTGTGCTGTAATTGATCCCGGAGCTACTCATTCATTTATATCACGGGACTGTGAGTTGTTGGCGGGTAGAGAGGTGTCCGCCTTGGACTGTGACTTGGGTGTGAGTACACCCACGGGAGATGTATTTGTGGTAAATCAAGTGTTGCGGGAGTGTCCCGTAATGGCAGGTGATGTTGGTCTGATGGCAGATTTGATACTCTTGGATTTGCACGACTTTGATGTCATTTTGGGAATGGACTGGTTGACGCTCCATCATGCTTCTATCGAATGTGTCGATAAGAAGGTTACTTTTCGGAGCCCGGGGTTACCGGAAACCATTTTTCAGGGAATTCAGCGAGCAACTCCTGTCGCAGTGATTTCCGCCCTGAAGGCAAGTAAGTTGTTGAGGAAGGGGTGCCAGGGATACTTAGCCCAAGTGTTGGACTCACGAGCTGCACCATTGAGGGTGGAGGATGTACCGATTGTACGGGAGTTCCCGGATGTCTTTCCGGAGGATCTACCGGGATTGCCACCGCATCGAGATGTCGAGTTCACTATTGATCTGGTTCCAGGTACGCAACCTATCTCTCAGACTCCATATCGTATGGCGCCAGCTGAGTTGAAAGAACTGAAGGCGCAGTTACAAGAATTACTTGAGATAGGGTTTATTCGACCGAGTGTGTCCCCCTGGGGAGCCCCGGTGTTATTTGTGAAGAAAAAGGATGGGAGTTTGAGACTCTGCATCGATTACAGGCAACTGAATAAAGTAACAGTCAGGAACAAATACCCGTTGCCTCGGATCGATGATTTGTTTGATCAACTGCGAGGAGCCCAGTACTTCTCCAAAATTGATCTACGTTCCGGGTATCATCAATTGCGGGTTAAGGACGAGGATGTACCCAAGACAGCCTTTAGGACCCGATATGGTCATTATGAGTTCCTTGTGATGCCGTTTGGTTTGACCAACGCACCCGCAGCGTTTATGGATTTGATGAACCGAGTGTTGCAGCCTTACTTGGATCGTTTTGTCATCGTGTTTATTGACGATATCCTAGTCTACTCGAGGAGTGCGGAAGCGCACGAGGAACACTTAAGGATGGTGCTAGGTACCTTGAGGGAAAACCAGTTGTATGCGAAGCTCAGCAAATGTCAGTTTTGGTTGACGAGCGTGAGTTTCTTGGGGCATGTGATCTCAACTGACGGGATCCGTGTGGATTCTCAGAAAATTGAGGCAGTGGCGAAGTGGGAACAACCGAGGACCGTCACTGAAGTAAGAAGTTTCTTGGGTTTGGCTGGTTACTAAGGAGGTTTGTAGAGGGTTTCTCTACCATTGTTGCCCCGTTGACGCGACTGACGCGGAAGGAAGTCAAGTTTGAGTGGGATGACGATTGTGAGCGTAGTTTTCGGAAGCTAAAGGAAAGGTTGACATCTGCTCCTATACTGACCCTTCCGGACGACAGTGGGGAATTTGAGGTGTACAGTGATGCATCCTTACAGGGTTTGGGATGTGTACTAATGCAGCATGGGAAAGTGATCGCTTATGCTTCGCGCCAGTTGAAACCGCACGAGCGCAATTATCCGACGCACGACTTGGAGTTAGCTGCTGTCGTGCATGCGTTAAAAATCTGGAGACATCACCTGTATGGTGCGACTTGCAGAATGTTCACGGATCACAAAAGCCTGAAGTACTTGTTCACTCAGAAGGAGTTAAATGTGAGGCAGCGACGGTGGCTAGAGCTAATCAAGGATTATGATTGCACAATTGAGTACCACCCGGGAAAAGCCAATGTGGTGGCTGATGCTCTAAGCCGGAAGTCAACGCATTCTGTAGCACATCTACGGACGGTTCATTTGCCACTTTTGGTTGAACTTCGTAAGACTAGCATTGACCTGGGCTTGGATGGCCAGGGTGTTTTACTGGCTAGCTTTCATGTGAGACCACTTCTGATCAATCGGATCGTTGAGGCTCAATCTCAAGATCCTGTCTCGTGTGTACTTCGAATTGAAGTAGAAGCCGATGAGCGGCTAGATTTCACAGTCAGGGAGGATGGAGCTTTGTTAAAAGAAGGACGGTTGTGTGTGCCCGACGTTGAGGCACTGAAGAAGGAGATCTTGGACGAGGCTCATAGTTCAGCCTACGCGATGCATCCTGGTGGGACTAAGATGTATCGTACCTTGCGAGAGCACTACTGGTGGCCGAGAATGAAATGGGAGATTGCCGAGTTTGTCAGCAGGTGTCTGATTTACCAGCAAGTGAAGGCTGAGCGACAACGACCTTATGGAGCCTTGCAACCACTACCTATTCCAGAATGGAAATGGGATCACTTAACGATGGATTTCGTGTTTGGACTTCCTAGGACACCCAGAGGTCACGATGGAGTTTGGGTGATTGTGGACAGGCTTACGAAATCAGCTCATTTCTTGCCAGTGCGAGAGAACTTCAGGATGACACAGTTGGCCTAGTTGTTTATTGACGAGATCATCCGTTTGCACGGTACTCCGAAATCAATAGTTTCTGACCGAGACCCGAGGTTTACTTCTCGATTTTGGCAGAGTCTGCAGGAAGCATTTGGGACGAAACTTCGTTTCAGTACTGCATTTCATCCTCAGACTGACGGCCAGTCTGAGCAGGACCATCCAGACATTGGAGGATATGATTCGAGCTTGCGTTTTGCAATTTCAGGACACTTGGGAGTCACATCTACCCTTGATGGAATTTTCCTACAACAACAGCTATCAGGCGAGCATTGGGATGGCTCCGTACGAAGCCTTGTACGGACGGCAGTGCAGAACCCCGTTGTGTTGGACGGACGTGGGTGAAAGGAAACTGACTAAATTCGAATTGGTGGAACTGACGACCGAGAAGGTCAAACTCATCAGGGATCGGCTCAAGGCAGCCCAAGACAGACAAAAGAGCTATGTGGACCATCGGATTCGAGATCTTGAGTTTGCGGTCGGAGATCGGGTATTTCTGAGATTGTCCCCTTGGAAGGGTGTGGTGAGATTTGGCAGGCGAGGAAAGTTGAGCCTTCGTTATATCGGACCTTATGAGATTACCGAGAGGATTGGCCCGGTGGCCTACAGGTTGGCACTACCGCCAGAGCTTTCGAAGGTCCACGATGTTTTTCATGTGTCGATGTTGCGGAAATACGTGTTCGACACATCTCATGTATTGGAGGAACAGCCCATTGAACTTCGAGATGACTTGAGCTTTGAGGAACAGCCGGTGCAGATTTTGGATCGAAAGGATAAAGTACTACGTCGGAAGACCGTTCCTCTGGTAAAGGTTCTCTGGAGGAACCAGAATGTGGAGGAAGCCACATGGGAACCCGAGGCGCAGATGCGAGAATAGTTCCCCTACTTGTTCCCTTGAAATTTCGGGACGAAATTTCTTAAGGGGGGGAGATTGTAACGCCCCGGACGTTCTGGAAATGTAATGATATAAAATATTAAATAAAATGACGTTTTTACCCTTGTGATTCGTATGGTCAATTTGCTGACTTTTTGATTAGGAGGTCGAACGGACGTTGAGCGATGACCGTGACGTAGTTCGGGACGTCACGAGTTCATAGACAGGTGGCACGTTCGATTCGGACGAACATGGTGAAAGTTATGATGTTCGGAAGTTCAGGGGCATTATCGTAATTGGACATTATTAATGGAAAAAGTTGACTTTTTGTTTGACAATTGACATTCATTTGACTCGAAGACCGTTATGTTCGTCTCGACACCCTGAGTACAACGACTAGCGGCACGCTTGAAACGGACGTCGGATGACCGAGTTACGGGTCACGGAAGTTGGAGGGCATTTTGGTAATTTTTTCCCTGAGGGCATTTTGGTCTTTTCACACGGGGTACTGTTCACCACCGTGGAAAAACAGAGTGTGCGGCCGTGGGTTGAGCGTGCAATTGTTTAAGGTTTGGTGGAGGGATCAGACACATTGTTTATGTTGTTTGAGGTAGTGGAAGCAGGATGAGTGGCTTTGGTGCACGGTTTGGGTAGTGTTCAGGGCACGGGAGAGCATGATTTGGCTATGGCTTCCATGTGCGTGGGGGACATTTTCAGAGAACCTCAGCTGGTCTCCCACGGGCTGTTGGCCACACTGATCGAATAATTGAGTATGGGAGTGGAGTGAGGATGGAGTTAGGGTCATTTTGATTCAATCTGGGGGATGAGACTGAGAGAACCGGGAGGAACCAGTTGGAGGGAAAAATCCCATTCAATTTCTGGAGCCTGTTGATCGAAACCAAGGGCCGTGCTAGACTTCTGGGGCCACTACGAGCACAACCGTGCAAGAATTGGAGGCGGAGGAGGACAGGTTGGTCGGGAACCTGAGTCTCAGTTTCAGAGGAAAACCAGTGCTGAGGACGACGACCTCCTGGTAACGGCGAGTTGAATTGTTAGTGCCATTGTGTTCGTCTAAGTTTCCTTATGCTACTGGTGAAACTAATTTGGAAATGGAGTTAGTTTGGGTGAGTTCGGGGTGACGGCCCGTTCGTCTGTTCAAGTCTTGGTTGAATCGATTTAGGGACAGTCGAGGTTAATAATTAGTGGAGACCTGAAATTAATGGGTTAGAGAAGATAATAGGATTGAAAACGGGAGGAATTGTTTGAGAATTGAGCTTGAACTGGTCGGGTTGAGTCGCGGGTAACAGACCCGTTTATCAGTCGATTCGGGTAAGAACGATGACACTGTAGCTTGGCGCGTGGCCTTCATGCGCAGCCACTTTGGGCGGCGCGTGACGACGCGTGTGGTGTCATCTCCGATCACGGTCAATATGGAAATTGTTCCTTTCAGTCCAATTAACATTTTACCTTTAGGATTCGAGTTGTTCGGGAGTCATTCGGGATTTCGGGAGTCCGGAAGATTAAGTCTTTAAGTTTATTTTCGCCGAAAAATCTGGGAAAATTAGGAAAAATCCTACGAGTTATTTTGGGATGTTTGTAACCCTTCTTGTACGTTTTTACAGGCTCGGACACTTCCGAAGCTACGGAGGAGCGCGTGGGACGCGATTGACGCGTCCTAAGACTGTGAGTGGACTTTTTGATTCCTAAATTGGGCATGCATGACTATTTTGCTTATTTATCTCATGGTTTTACATATGATTTTATGATGGTGATATGATACATCGGTTTTACGTGTTTTCACATTTTTCGAGATATTTATCGTATTTCACGCATTTCGAGGTTATGGTTTTTCGCTTATGCATGCGTGGTGATTTTGATGAAGTACCTGGATATGAATATGCATGTTTCGGATTTATGATGTTTGATCATATCGTGAAGTAATTTTCGGAAATTGCATGTGTTGGAATTTGCATGTGAATTCGGACATAAGTCCTGTTATGATGTGATATGTTTTCGGAATGATGTTGGAAAACGGTTTGTGATGAACCCTGGTTTATTGTGTTTAAAAACGGTTTTCGGTTTAAAGACCCGGTTAATGGTTGGATCTGGTTTTGGGTTTAAAGACCCGGTATGTTGATGACGGGGGCGGGCCCGAAAATTGGGTTTAAAGACCCGAATTGAGTTTAAAGACTCGTGAGTTTAAAGACTCGATTATTATGATACCCCCGAGGCCTATTGATCATGTTTTGAGTTTAAAGACTCGTTGATATCCCGGGAAGGCCTAATGTTGAGTTTAAAGACTCGGATGGATCCAACGGCATAATTGTGATTATTGATTTACGTTTTACTTGATTTGTGCAAATAATGTTTCAAAATGACGGTTTCTGGAATCTGGTATTATTAAATGGTTTTACATGAGTTATGACGATCCTTGTAACATTTTTCATGTGTTTCGGAAGAAGAGTTTTCAAAAGTTTAATACGCAAGTTTTGAATATTTGGTTATGCATGCGGATTACAAAACTGGAGGGCGAACCCGATTTCGGAAAAACTGTTTTTCCTGCAAAACTTATGTTTCGGTCCACTCACACTTTGTTGTTTTAAATTCCCTCAGGTCGTGGTACAAGCGCGGGGGCAAGCGCCGAGGCAGAGGCGGAGGCATAAAGTTTTCCGTTGCGGAGTAGTTAGTTCACATAGTAGGATTTGTTCTTTAACCTGTTTTGTAATATTATGCTCTGTGAAACTGTGGACTTGACGTCCAGTCGGATGTATTTGTTTAATCTCCCTGGTCTGACAATGGGTGTGTTGTAATATTAATTAGTTTTCCGGTCTTTTGGATTCGATTGTCAGACGGGAGCAGGATGCTTCCCGATTATCGAGGCGATAATCGGGGTGGGTCCTGTCACAGAACCCCATCCCCAAATCCAAACAGAATCCCAGCCTCAACCAGAAGACCAACCTCAACTCCAGACCCAATCACAACCCCCTCCAACTATGCCAGACTTGTCTCAAATCACTGGATCTCCTCAACTACAAACACAGCCTACACCATATCATTTTCTATTGACTGAACCCTCTTCTCGTAAGAAACTCAGGTTCAAATCTTTAGTAAGGAGGAAGAAGTAGCATCAACAATGAGGCATATAGTTTTGTAGGCTGGTTTGTGTATTCTGTTAGGTTAGGTGTTAACATCAAGTGCAAAACTGTTAGGTGTAGGCTGGTGGGTGCATGCTGATTGATGAATGTTTTGTTTGGTGTACTCGAATTTTTATGTCACGTTATACCTTGGACTACAACTATTGAATTTAATAGGACTACAACTTTTGTGTTTAATTACACCATGTAATAGACAAAATGGCCTATTTATGCATTATTTGATAGTGTTATTATATCTCATTTGCTTCAATTGTTGTTTGTGCAATGAATTATGTTTTCACTTTCAAGTTCTCTTCCTTAAATATTTGAGGATTAGTTTAGTCACGTTCAATGCACCTGCAAGCTGTACTGCTATATTTTTGTGCCATTTTGCACCATGTACTACTAAGGGTGTATTACTTTGCACCATGTACTACTAATTGTGTATCACACTGCACCTTGTACTAGCACTTATGTATCACATTGCACCTTGTACTACTACGGTATGTGTCACTTCGCACCATGTATTACCAAATTTACACCTTGTAACAGATTGGTTGGCCTAATTTGACAAAACAATCCATAGAATTACATTACAAAAAATAACTATCGTTACATTGTCAGAACAATCTATAGAATTACATTACAGAAAATAACTATCGTTACATCGCCAGAACAATCCATAGATTACATTCTCAGTACAAGTCATGTTTTTATCATCAGTTACAAAATTGGATTGTTAGGTAATCCCTAAACCTAAACTTCAGTCTTCTTAAATATCGCCATAGGTAATGCTACAATTAGGGCAACCCAAAGCTTCCAGGTATGATTGTCTTGCACTGATGACACATTTTAGGATCAAACCATTCCCAAAACTCACATTTGCTTTCCTGCATCAAAACAGACTTGATTGTCATAAACTTACACATAATCCCAACAATTGAATGAAATTTGAACATCTTTCATCTAAAAGTTGAAGTACTAAACCTAATTTAGATTGTAGGGTTACCATATGAAAAAATTCTTGCTTATTCATCGAAATTTCAACAAAGAACACCATTTTTAGATTTTTCAATACCCTAGAACATGGACATACTTGGAATCTCCTCCTAAAATGTCTGTCAGCTCACGAAGTCAAGATTTTACATTTATGTCCGCAATAGCAACGTCTACCTTCAATCTCCTCCATATCTTTTTCTTTGAAGGTCGAGTGGATGCTTAGAGTCTTGTACTATCGCAAATAGGGTCGCGACGACGAGTGAAGGACATAAGGCAATGTCGAAGCCTGGGTTCACGTCGAAGCTTGAGGGAAGGAGGAACTGGGTCGCGTCGATTTAGGGTTTCTCAATTTGGGATTCAAAATTGAAAAGGCCAATTGTGAAGTTCCTTAATTACCCTTTTTCAATTTAATATATTTTAATCCACGTATGTGCCACATAGATTTTTTTCATGATAAAAGGGAATGCAGTGACATAAAAAGAGCTGAGTGAAACTCGGCCGTTTGATGTTGTTAAGTGAGAGAATAAGGAGTACATGGTGCAAAATGTGACAAAAGTGCGAGTTCAGCATTCATTTAAGCCAAAAAACTTTATTTTTATTTATTTTCGTTTGCAACTTGCCTAATGCTTATAACTCTCAACAGATTTGTTTGGTTTAATAAAGCTCTTCTGTAGAGTGGAGGAAAAAAGTGATCAACGGTTAAAAGATGTACTCCTCAACTGAGGTTGAAAGGCATAATGAAGTTAAACCAATAAAGAAACGATAACGGAAAATTTTCCAATAGCACAATCGAAGTATACATGATTTTTGCAATATTAAACTTGTATCCCGATTAACTTTCTACCAGTACTTGTGTATTTACTCATAGTAATTGATAGAGGAATAGTTGACCAAGTAAAGAAGGAAAGAACTTGATATATCATGGATATTACTAGGCCGAAGAAGTGTGGTTGAGATAAGCAATAGTAAATGGTGCGAAATATAATTTTGTGAGATGTTGTCCCTGAAGCATAAAGTATAATATTGATGTCCACACCAACTATTGGAACTTGATTTTTGAATTTTTCAGTCAGGTTTCTGATTGCGCATCAGTGGAATAGCCTTCTAGGGAAACAACGGTTTTGCAGATTGGATTTGTGTGCTATAGAAAAATTTGATGAAAGCTTTGAGATGGTGCCTAAAACTCTAGCCAAAAAGACTAGGCTTCTATATTCTAAACATGCATCAGGAGATACCAAAATTGGCTTTCAGTTGGATGAAGCCTTGAAGGAAAATTTGGCTGATGACTTGGAGGAACCCACAGTTGCAAAGATGTGTCAACTCTTAATATTTGGGATCTCCACTTAACTGTGTAAGCTGTTATGTCTTGGTGTTCTTGATGATTACCCACTAATAGAAAATTTATAAATAAAAATAAATAAAATACATAAAAGCTATGTTGATGACTAATATAAAGTCGATGCCAAAATTTAAGCCTATGTCCAAACGTGGGCCTACATTTGCGACAATGGATATGCTTCATCTATATGCATCCGAGTTTGAATCACCCTCTCCGCACTTTAAAGTACTTTAAGGTAGAATATCACAGTATTAGAAAGCATATTGCAAACCCTAGTGGTTTTTAATCTCTTTTAATCCTCATTAAGAAATTTGTTTACCAACAGTTTCACTATGTTGCAGACTATAATGGCAAAATCAGCAGGTGGCCCAAATAGGAGAGATCAGCCTGTAGGGATGGATGAGGACTAATTTTGTGTGTGACATTTAACGATCTTTCTTGCATTTCTACTCAGTGAAGGGATCGCTTGCTCCGTAAGGATACAAAAGCCATGTTTTACAAACAATTTTGTTTTAGACGAAAAAGAAATTGATTACAAATCATGCTTTGTGAATGTCTTTTTCATGTGACAATGGCCATGTAGTCTTCCCTTTGTTGGGTTGTAGATTCAGATTCAAATGATGTGTATCTCGACCACGTGAAGGACTGGGTGCTATGCACCATCACCTCAATCCCCCTAGAGCTCGAGGATAGAACTGACACTTAACTAGTACAACGAGCAGTGTAGGTGAACGATCACGTGAAGGACTGGTATGCGGCCTGCAGATAGGTAATAGATACTAGTGACTCCTAGGTGGGTTCTAACACTATCTCAATCTCATCAATGCCCACGGGACTCATATGCAATGTAATATGTGACACGATACATACAACTATGCATACTCACCATAACATATTATAGTATATCAGGCTAACTGGATAAGCATAGTAACCATTCATCACATTCATACAGCATAATTATCACATAATTAGTCATGCATTCTCAATCGTTATCAAATGTGCAAACATCGTAAAAAGTGCGAGTAATAAAAAATATAAAACCAGTTTTAGGGAAGGGGGTCCACTCACACTAGTTGAAGAGTCGAATAACAAGACAAATCAAACTCATTTCAAGCTCCCAACTAGGCTAACCTACGAAAACCCATTCATAAAAGGTCAAAATTATTTCCAAAACCATTTTAAACGTTAAACTCCCTAATGGTGGTCCAAAACGGGCCTAGAATTGCTTAGTATGGACTCACATAGTGTAACGACCCGTCCCGAAAATTAGGGTTAAGACAGTGGATAGTCAGGGATTAGTGAGCTTAATCGGTGCTTAGTTGGTTACGAGAGGTCCGTTGGCGTAGAATGACGATTTTGCCCCTAGTTTGGGCAAAATGTTGATCTTTAGTTCGGGCGGTCAAATGGACATTAACTGATGACCGTGACGTAGTTTGGGACGTCACGAATCCGTAGACAGGTGGCACGCCCGATTCCGACATCCGATGAGGAAGTTATGATGTTCGGAAGGTTGATGGCATTGCTGTAATTTGGTTAAACTAGGGGGAAAGAGTTGACTTTTGTGTAACAAGGTTTTGACATGTTGACCTAGGACAGTTAGGTATATCTCGTCGTCCTGAATTCAACGACAGGCGGCACGTGTTCATCGAACCTAGGATGTGTACGATACGGGTCTAGAAAGGTAGTGGCATAATCGTAATTTTGGGTTAAAAGAGGGGCATTTTGGTCTTTTGCACCTGAGACTTGGTGCAGCCGGATTTGGACAAGTGTCCAGGGCAGAGAGGAGATTTTTGTGTGAGGCTTGAGAGGATTGTGACACGTGGGGTTTGTCTAGAGGTTTCTAGGGAGTGCACGGGTGTGTTCAAAATTGTGCAAGTGTGTGCCCGTGTGTGTGTTCGAACCAGAGAGAAACAGAGGAGGAAGCTTGAGAGAAAATTGGACGGTGGTCGTGGGTGTTTGTGTGTCCTGGTGAGGGAGTGAGTGACCAGAGATCGTGAGAGAGTTAGTGAGTGAGGTGAGGAGGTTGGGAGGTGTCGTGTTCGTGTGTGAGGAGGGTGTGAGGTTACAGAAAATAGAGAGGAGTTTGAGTGGTGGTGCTGTCGTGTAAGGGACCAATCGAGGCTGGTGGAGGTGTCCAGAGGACGGAGGTGGACTGGAGGAGTCGTGTTCTCATGACTGAGCTGACGGTGGTGGTTAGTGTACAGGTAATTCCTCATCTTCTTTTAATTGCTCTGTTTTGGCCGTGAACTTCAAACGGTGAATCGTGGGTTTTGAGTTTGAGTCAAGGGGTCTGGCAGGTGCTAAACGGTTCCCTAGGTCCCTAGGAAGCTGCTGGTTATGCAGCCGTGACGGGGGAGTAGGTGGTTGGACAGATTGTAAAACAGAGGTTTTGGGTGGTTTTGTTTCGAGTTAGGGACATTGAGAATTAGGCCGTGATGGAGTGTTTGGAGTAGGGGAATGGCTTGCTGGGTTGAGGACGAAGAGAATGGTGGAGAGAGGGAATAAAACGGTGCAGGCAAGGCGGAGAACCAGCCACGCCGGTTCGAGTTGCAAAGACCGGTCTGAACCGGGTCGATCAGAGGTTGCTGGTGACACTGTTCACGCGTGGGTTTCACGCGCAGGAGCTTCCAGACGCGCGTGAGGGCTCGTGAAGGGTAGTTTGGGGAATTTTTCAACATGACTTTTAAAGTATTCGATGTAACGAACATTTTGGCGCTGGTTTCGAGTCAATCGGACATCGACTCGATATGTTTCGGGCTGTCCGAAGGTTTTAGACCTCGGTTAAAAATAGTAAAAACTATGGGAAAATGTCGGGGCTTTAGTAGAAGCTTAATTAAGTAGGTAGTGACCTCGTTATTAGATGTGAACAGGTTCGGGGAAGCCGAGGAGAGCGGAATAGCCAGGAATGGCGTAAGTACGCGCGTATCGAGGCGACGGCGGAATGGTCTGTGAGTGGACTTTGCTTTCTAACTCTTGAAGCATGCATATATGTTTTTATATGTTTTCATATGTGATTCTATGATTTGATTATGACTTGTGATGGTTTATGGTTTTTGCACGTTTTTAGAGGAAATGATGGTTTTCACGTTTTTACGAATTTTGATAAATATCGTGATTTGAACTAGTGAATTGATTTTGGGATGTTGAAATACGATTGGATTTCAAGGGAAGTAAAAGGATTTTGAAAAGTGTTTTCGGAAAAAAGTTTTCGGGCTTGAAGCCCAGTTCAAAAGTGGTTTTGAGAAACGTGATTTCGGGTTTTGGAATCGGAATTCCGGATGACGATTCGGGATTCGATTCTAGACTTGAAGTGGATTCCGGGTTTGGGTTCGGAATGGTTATTCCGGATGCCAGCTTACGGAATGATGGTTGCGGACTCGGATCTGGAAAGGAAATGGGTATGATTCTGGATTTGGATTCGGAATGACGGTTCTGGATTCCGGAAGGGCTTCGGGCCAGTGATTTCGGATTCGGATTTGGATAAGGATTTAGAAATGGTTTTCAAACGGATTTGAATTGGATTTGCTAGATCTGGTTATTGGGTTTAAAGACCCGGATATTATGTTTGACGGGGGATGGGCCCGGATTGGGTTTAAAGACCCGGATTGAGTTTAAAGACTCGGATATATTGATATTTCCCCTGTAGGCCTGTTGAGTTTAAAGACTCGGGAGTTTGAAGACTCGGATATTATTGAGGCCTGGATTGAGTTTAAAGACTCGGGAGTTTAAAGACTCGGATAGATCCAGCAGGTTCGGTGAATGGAAAAATGAGATGGTTTTCAACAAGGTTTTCTGATGTTTTGGGAAGTGGCCTGGATGAAATGGTTTTCGATGGTTTTGGGCTGAGGCCCGAGATTTGGAAAAATGAACTTGTGTTCGGTTTTCTTATATGGTTTGTTTAATCGGAATATTGAATGGTTTTATGATATGAAATTGATATGCATGCATTGGTCTTTAAAACGGAGCGTATAACTGTATGTGTTTTCTGATAATTGTTTTTAAACTTAAACTTTATTTTTGTCCACTCACAGTCTTTTCGTGTTTTCGATACCCTCCAGGTTGTTGCGGTGCGGGCTGTTGGTCGAGAGAGACGGAGACATCATATGTAAGATCCACAGTAGACTCTGCGCACGCTGGGAAGTTCGGAAATTTTTGGGACGGACGGATCGGAAATCCCTTGTCCAACTTACGTGTCACACGGAGGTTAGACATCTGTTTGGCTCTCGTGTCATGCGTAAGTTAGACGGGAGCGGGGTTTAACCCTTAATCCCGGGGGATTAGGGGTGGGCCCTGACACATAGATCCTAAACTGCCCAATACCCAGGAATTCAGTGCTCTTACACTGTTAGGACCTAGAAAATAGCGCATATATGTTTCCGGGAGTCAAAAATCCGCTCTACTCACCTTTTTAGGGCTAGAAAACCATCTAAAACAATATAAAATGGCATGAAACAGTGCCCATGCGTCGACCTGGGTTCGGGAAAGTGGCTCACACGCCGCCATGCGCCGACAGGAGCCCACATGCGCTGGCCATGCACCCACACCCGCGTGCCACACGCCATGTGCGTGCGAGGCTACATTAGTACATGCACGAGAATATTCAATGGAATATTCCATTAACGGTTGTTAGTTTGATTGTTAGTTTTGACGTTGACCAGCCGTTGACTAAGGGTGTTGACCATTGACCAGTCGTCGCTAGAGCTCCGCCGTAGATAGCAGTTGGATTGCCACATTTATCTTAGTGTACGACGATTGGAAACTAGAAAATCTCACCAGAAAATCTAGTTTTTCGGTGAGGCTCAAATCTCTTAAATTTAGTCCAAATTCAACATCCAATGCCCTAAACCTATTCTACTATTCCTGAAGGTTATGCTTTTGAAGTTATTGGGTCGAAGTCATGCCTCTTGAGCTCAAAAAATCATCGAAAAGTTGCAGGTCCTATAGCTCCGACGACGTCCTTCGTCGTCAACTTGTGCTTGAATAATACATGCAAATACACAGTCTCACTTCTCTTAACAAAGCAAAAACACTAAAAGAGGTCCGAGATCGAGGGGTTACCTAGTTCGCTGCCTCGATTATTGGGGATGGTTTTGGTTCTATGTTTTCTGGTGATGTTCCACCGTCGTGGTCCTCGTACAGAAATGCACATGAAAAAGGCATTAGAAAACATCAATGACCTAACTAATAACATTAACCAAGCTTAGAAGGTCGTCCTTACCTCCCCCATACCACGAATCTAACGAATTGAAAGCTGGTCATGACCGGGTCAAAATCAAGTCATCCTCAATTCAACGTCTGTATGAGTGGGAGACTCGTTCCCTATGAGCTACGAGAATCACCGATTGGTTCAGGTGGTTCGCGAGGTGCCCAAGCGACTTTGAGGGCCACAAACAGATGTTCCAGTGGCCAAACATAGGAGGCATCGTGGTTGCAGGTTTGGGTAGTCGATGGGGAGGAGAAGATAGGATGATTTGACTTGAGCCCAAGCTACCCAAGCTCGATGATAATTCGCATGCGATGAGGGTGAAGGTATGGTTTGTGATTGAAGCATGACAATAAGTGTAGAAGGTGGTGTGGATGATCGTCGTGGCTTCGGTCGAGGGACACCGAACACCAATTCAAAAGTGACAGAGACGAAGGCTCGAGTGGGTTCTTGTGACTTGGGTGTGTGTATGCTGATCTTAAAAGTTTAAGTGGGTCAGGTGCTTGGGCATGGACCAACTTACACATATTTTCAATTACCATTCTCTTGGGAAGACTTGGGCTAAGTCTTATTCCCTTGGGTCTCCTAAGATGAGCTTGGGTAAAAAATAAAGGCTTACAATCTCAATTGAGGAAATGCGAAGTTTGGGCCAATGGTACAATATGGCCTATTGTTTATTTCTATTTTGGGTCACCATAATTGGATTTGGTGAAATACATAGAACTAACTTAACAAGTTCCAACTTAGAGTTTAGGACTTCTAATTGAGCCTGGGCTAACTCGTGCTTAATAATGGTATTGGGCCCACATAGGAATCCATTCAACCATGCACACACCCAACGAGGCCCAACGACGCTCGTAGGGGGGAAAAGGTAATTTTACATTTTTCGTTCCTAATTTTTGACATGGGATGTATCAATCTACCCTCGTCGGGAAATTTCATCCCCAAAATTTGGCCGATGTCAGTCAAAGGTACAACTCCGAATGATTATCCAAAAATTGTTTGATACCTCCTCAACTAAGGTTCCACTTCCTCGTGGGGCCCAAAGGAGAAGTACTTCATCAAGGGATTTGTTACCTCATAATCATCAAACTATCCACAAACATTTCTCTCAAATGATACAACAAATCAGATGCTTCCTAAATAGAGTTTTGATTGTCCAATACCAATTTCTTTTCCCACAATTAGTCACTTTATTGGATTGTAGCAAACACTCACACGTAGGATGATTTTGCCAACGATTCCATTTGGTCAAGTACGAGGGAGACCTTGAGGTTCCAATTGTCCCGTAAGGTAACTTGTTTTGAATTAATCAGGTCAATGACCTCGACAATCCATCTGACAAGAGGTCAGCAATTCCTCCCAAACTTCTTGATAGCAGTGTTGAATCTCAACATTAAGGGTCCGATAGGGTCCAACCAACCCACCAACTAACATGATCTTCGTAACAGTTCTCCCAGACTATGGGTTATGAAGTCCACCTGCTATTAGGATAGCTTATCTCGAATGGCATCAAGGTACAAAATAACTAAGTACAATTCTTCGTCAAAACAGTGATCTAAATTGGGGGTAGGAATAAGTAAATTTAATCGAAGGGTAATGGACACACAACCCGCACATGACCCGGGGTACCTCGAATAGCCAAGATAGCTAGATGATCCTTCTAATCCAAGAGTCCAGCACCAGGGCATGGAAGATGCCAAGTACACATCTGACTCGAATTAATCTTCAGGGGGAGAAAAAGTAACGCAACACACCTAGGATAAAAAATCTTGAAACTAACAATCCCTCTGATTTTTTTTCCTCAATAGTCGACAAGTTTAAGTTGTCACCTTAACAAGGGGGTATCGATTATTAAGAATATCCCTTATAACTCAAGAGTTTAAGTTGGTGTAAAGCTCCTAATCAACCACCACTCGTAACGTGGTAAACTCTCAAAAAGGGTTGAGTGGAGCGATGACGCTCAAGGAAGCCCTTTCCTTACCTTGTAATGCATGATGCCTTTCGTCGTGGAAGTGCCTAATTCTTCGTTCAGTGCTTGTAAAAATGTCCAAAATTTGATTTCCAACAAGTCTGAACAAAAAAGTGGAAAAAAACAGTCCATGGGACATATATGTCACTCCACAACTCGAGTGGTGTCCAAAAATAGAGTAAAAGGATGAGGTAGTCTAAGAGAGAGAGCTTATACAATTACTGAAAAAGGAATAGAGTGATGAAACGATGTCTTTGACTCAAGGTCAAAGTGCAGCTTTGACTCAAGGTCAAAGTGCAGTTAAACGTTCCCGAGTAAAGGTTAGTAGCTCAAACAAGGAACAAAATTCTCCTTTAACTAACCATTAACGATGCACCTGTGATAGGTTCAAGCAACAAGCACGAGCATTGACTAAGATTCTCCATGCTGGAGTTCACCTCCGCTAGGGTATAAGTTCCGGCCAGTTAGTTCAACTTCCAGACAAAGTTTCAATACCACAACCATGACTTAGATTGAAGTTTAGTTGTAAGTCTACAGCCAAGTCCGCTCTGATCCATGATGCAAGCTCACCATTGTAGTATAACCATCAAGTCTGCTCGTTTTTTCACTAACCTCAAAAAAGTTTCTGAAGCGTGGTCAAAGAAAATTCTTATATCCAAGACTAGTTTGATCATTCCCAAAGTAAACTTCAGCGACACCAATGCTAGTCAAAAGTAATCTCCAACGAAGGGGGTACGAGTCAAGACAGGTGCCAAGGAGTGTACAGCAGTGGATAGAATTTGGTTCCAACCAATTTAGTCAAAAGTGCTCAAGAGGATCCTCAACAAACTACCCATTTCAGGGTACCAGTTCTTGACAAGCTAGAGCATCGAATTCGAAGGCAAGGTTGGAGGAGAAAATTCCCATTGTACATACACCCCAAATTCTCAGTGAAATCCCGTTCTTACCATCAAATGTTCAAAGGTGTCGCAAGTGTATGGCCCAAACATTAGCATAACGAACACGTAAATAGGGTAAAAGGTATACTACTTGGAAGTGACCTAAGGTCTGAGGACAAAAACAAAACGAGGTAGGATGAAATGTGGTGACCCAATCTATTTAGAGCTTGCCTCAAAATCCGAGCTTGGGGTCCACAATTAAAACAACAAAACGATAAGGTCTTCAGATGGATACAAAGAGAAAAGGCTAGTGACTAAGAAGAGAAGAATTTGCCACATTCTCGGTAGTCATCGTTAATCACGAGTAACTAACCCCACGACTTCCCGTTACATGGACGGAAGTAGAGAGGGTGTAACGTGGAATGAATGTTTTTTTTTATCATGACCGAAGAGTCCAATGCCTACAAATGCAGCAAACATATCCAAGATCATACTTGTTAGATTCTATTGGTATTGACATTCAATGATCATGACAGGCAGCAAAGCTACTGGAGTACTTCTTTCCCCATACTCGCCCTTCAAATCAATGACGTTATTTTGGACCAATAGACGAGCTTAAGGATATATATTTGGTAGTTTAACACCCAAATAAAATGAGAGGTGAATTTTATAACAACAAGACATCCAAAATCGGAAATAAACAATTCTCAACCGTAACGTCCAAAGTACAAAAACTTTCTAGAAGTCAAGTTGCCCCAGATGTGAGGGATTGCTACTTAAAGCAGTGGTTAAAACTCAAGGATTTCAAAATTCTTGTCCAAAAACTTTCAACTAAAAAGGCAGTTGATGAAACTCAAATTTGTGTAAATTACAAGATCACGTGAATTTTAGAAAATGATGGAGAAGAGCTGCAAGTAAAAATCGAGTATGTGAGACGTGGCACAAACGCCAAGACATGAATGTAAGTTATGTAACTTAAAAGAATTTGCAACGTTTGCCGGGAGATGAAATTCATCAAAACTAAACCATCATCAAAAGTTAAAAGCAGTTGCTGGAAGCGACTTCAACATTGTAGTTTAAAATAAACTTATGTAAAAGCAATGAATAGGGGGACGTGATCCCCGGTTGTAAATATACGTGATTTAGTAAGATAGAAATTCAAGTCGTAAAAGAAACATAGAAACAGGTTAGGTAAAAAACAAATGGCTTCAAGATGTATCACACCACAAAATTTGATGGAATACTATCTTACTAGCCTCGTAATTATGTGCGACAAAAGTTAAGTCAAACCCCTATCTAATTCATGGGAACATGTCATTAAACCGTTAACAAATTACCACTAATGTCAAAAGGCGTAACTTTTGTCGCACATAATTTGATACCTGAAATCGGGTTGTATGATCATCAAGCGTGACGCAAATGGTTAACCTGAAATCGGGCTGTATGATCATCAAGCGTCTGAAAACTAATGACGTGTCCTAGAACCATGATTTGATACCAAATTCACACACATCGACCCAAAAAAGTCCATTTATGTTTGAGAGTTTAATGTCTGATGGGAGATTCTTGATAAGATGTGGTTCACCCAACGATGTTTGCTAGGTGACCAGGCATGCCGATGGTGCCATGGAAGGTAGATGTTGGATTTGGACTCGAGATGTAATGATCCATCCTAAATTTCAGGATTAGTTTAGTAATTATTTGAGGATTAGCGTGACTAACCTAGGATTAGTCAAGAGATTTCAGACGGACGGCGTAAACTGACCATTTTGCCCTTGGAAATGAGCAAAAAGTTGACTTTTAAACTGGGCTATAAAATGGACTTTGACCGATGACCGTGACGTAGATCGGGATGTTACGAGTCCGTAGACAGGCGGCACGTCGAAATTGGACGTTCAACGGGAAAGTTACGGGTCTAGGAAGGTTTACGACACTATTCATGCAAATCGAGAAAGGACGACTCGTGGCAGGATTTTATTAGGAAAAATCTGGGGAAGACCCACCAGATGAGTGACAAGTGTCATCCATCTGATAGGCCCAAAACCCAATATTTTGGGTCCTTATCATTAGTCATCCTCATCCTCATTTTCTCTCTTTTTCTTCCAAACCCCGTGAAACCCAAACCCCTACGCCCAATACCATACAAACAACCCCCCCCCCCCCCCCAATCATCCTCTTTTGCTTGTGGGCCGTGAATGAATTGGAAGGGGACGTCGAGATGATCGTCGTGGTAGCCATGACGGACCAATGACGGCGAGGTAAGGGAAAAAACCCGAGAGCACAGTTTTTAGTTCAAAATTGGTAGGTTTTGATTTGATGAATTCTAATCGATTTGGCTAGTTGGATGAGGTTCTAGAGTTGAGGAGAGCTTAGAGGGATTTGAATCGAGGGCAGAGGTGATTTTGGGCTTGATGCCCAGTTCATAACAGTGGTTTTGATGAACGAGATTTCGGGTTTTGGAAACTTGGAAATGAATTTCCGGATTTGGGTTCGGAATGATATTCTGGATGCTAGCTTACTGAATGATGGTTCCGAATTCGGATTTGGAACTGGATGATGGATATGATTTGGGATTTGAATGTGAAATTCGGACGTGAGTTCTAGTTCGATAAAATGTGATATCAGATTTGGTTTTGGAATTTGGATTACGATGGGTTCTAGATTTGTTATGAATTACACATGGTTTTGGGTTTAAAGACTCAGTACTATTGCTGGATCATGTTTTGGGTTTAAAGACCCAGTTTGATGGCGGGGGAGGGCCCTTGATTGATATGTTTTGAGTTTAAAGACTAGGTTACTGTGATATCCCCCAAGGCCTATTGATTGTGTTTTGAGTTTAAAAACTCGTTGATATCCTAGGAATTCCTGATTATGTGCATGGTTTTGAGTTTAAAGACTCGGGTGCACTTGAGATCCAGCAGATTGATTGACTTGTGATTTACTGTTGATTTTCGATGTTTTCGGATGTGTTGGGCAATGGCCCGGTTCATATGGCTTGATGGATTTTTGGGTTATGTTCTGTACTTGGATTTTGATTCATGATGTTGGGCCGAGGCCCCGTGTTTATGATTTCAGGTTAAGGCCTAAGTTGAGAAAAAGAAATGATTTTGGTTTTCATACACGGTTTCCTTATATTGGAAATGAAATGGATTATGAAATGATTTTCGAATGCATGCATTGGTTTTATGTGGAGGGTAAAAATGTCTTTCTGTAACATGTTTTATAACTAATTTATTTTTGTCCACTCACACCTTTTGTATTTTTATTGACCCTCCAGGTCGTGGCACGATGATCGAGGATATCCTGGAGGTGGAGGCATGAGTGGGCACATGCGTGGCTATCCCTTGTTTGACAAGTGCTGAGGGTAATTTTGGAAACTTCAGTTAACTCGTCAGACGGGAGTAGGACCGGGCATGGTTATCAATGTTCCTCTGGGGACAATCCTGTCATGGATTTAGGCAGTGGCCCACAGGGATTTGGATTTATGGATTTCGGTGTTTTACGGTTTTGGACTGAGTTCCCACACTTGGTTGATTTTGTGGCTTGGGCTAAGGCCCTAATGATTTACATGAAGCAAGACGTGATTGGCCAGTGAAACCCTAGAGAACAGATATGTCATCATTGCTGGGCAGGTATTCGATGGGGGTCCAGTTACACACAAGTAGAGTGAGACGTGGATGGTGTACCCACAGGTTGAGTGAGTTGGTTGTTAGTGTAACCATATGTGGGGCTAGAGATCAGGTTGCTTTGCATAAATCAACTGCTCTGTGACTAGTGGAAATAGCGTGTATCACTGAGGGAGTGGATTGAGGTGAGTACCGAGGTGGGGCGAGGTTTGTGTTAGTGACTCCCAGAAGGAGCGATTGTTAAGGTGGTATTGTTTAGTGGTTATCTGCGTGACGTTAGGTACCGAAGAGCATTATAGTTGGTTAGTGGATGTGTACACGTGAGTACGCCAAAGAATTGTGAGGCAGGATTTAGATTTCCTCAAGTTGGATGTGGACTTGGATTAGTTTGAATTTTGAGGATGAAATTATTTAAAGGGGGAAGCTTGTAACGACCTATCCCGAATTTCAGAATTAGTTTAGTAATTATTTGAGGACTAGTGTGACTAATTAAGGATTAATCGAGAGATTCCAGATAGACGGTGTAAAATGACCGTTTTACCTTTTGAATTGGAAAAAAAGTTAACTTTTAAATCGGGTAGTCAAATGGACTTTAACCGATGATCGTGACGTACATCGGGATGCTACGAGTTCGTAGATAGGCGGCACGTCAAAATCGGACGTTCAACGGGAAAGTTACGGGTCTAGGAAGGTTTACGACACTATTCATGCAAATCGAGAAATGACGATACATGGAAGGATTTGATTGGGAAAAATCTGGGGAGGACCCACCAGATGAGTGACAAGTGCCACCCATCTGATAGGCCCAGAACCTAATATTTTGGGTCCTTATCATTAGTCATCCACATCCTCATCCTCATTTTCTCTATTTTTCTCCCAAACGCCGTGAAACCCAAACCCGTACGCCCAATACCATACAAACACCCCCCCAATCATCCTCATTTGCTTGTGGACCGTGAATGAAATTGGAAGGGGACGTCGAGATGAACGTGGTGGTGGCCCCGACGAAGCAACGATGGCGAGGTAAAGGAAAAAACCCAAGAGCCCAGTTTTTAGTTAAAAAATGGTAGGTTTTGTTTCGATGACTTCTGATCGATTTGGCTGCTTGGATGAGGTTCTGGAGGTTGAAGCGAGCTCAAAGGGCTTTGATTCGAGGGCAGAGGTGGCCGGAATCGAGAGAACTAAACGGAGGAATTCTGGGTTACGGTTCCTCGAATCAAAGGAATAATTTTAGCCTATTTTTCATTGTTTGGTGTCCATAGATCAATTAAGGGAGGTTAGACGAAACTATAGGAAGAAACGAGGATGAAATCGGAGTTGAAATAAAGGTTTTGGAACCGTGTTGGATCGCGGGTCTGTTCGACTCGATTCAGGCAGTCAGGTTGACCCGACTGGTAGTCAGGGATGATGTGACATCAACAATGACGTCATCAGGGTGACGTCCTCATGTCAGGTCTGATAATGTCAGACTAACATATCAGAGGTGGACCAATGGCAGGTCGACACGTGGCACTGTCAGAATCTGTCTATGCTGACGTCAGGAATGACATCAGCGTTGACCGTTGACTGTTGACCATGCGTTTAACATGCGCGTGGGGGCACGTGAGTATGAATTTCGAGGTGGCATCAGTGTCATTCAAAGGGTTTTGACGATCCAGATCCAATGGTGGTGGTTTCGAGTCTATTAGAGATTGTTAGGCTTGCCAAATCGAGGTTTTTCACTTCGAGAAACGTGTTTGGGACACGTTGATTTTTTTGAGAGTTTTGGTGTTTTATCCTATAGACTTGTATAGATAGTTAGTGACTTACGGGTATGATTTGGATAGGTTCGAAAGTTCCGAAGATGGTGGATTAGCCTCGGGGAGGCTTATGACACGCGTATTGAGGTGGCGGCTCGTACGGTCTTTAAGTGGACATTTGTTTTATAAATATGATGCATGCATACCTAATTTATATGTTTCATATATGTGTTTTCTATGACTATGATTGTGGTATTTATGATTTACGTATTTTACACGTATTTTGAGGTTATGGTTTTATACTGTGTTTATATGTGTTGGGATTCAATGATGGTTTTATGAACTAGTTTTGGGTTAGAAATATGGAATCGGGTATGAGACCCATTTGGTTTATAAACTTTCGGACTCGAAGTCCAGTTGGTTTGAGATATCGGGCTGGAGGCTCATTTGGATTACATGATCGGGCTAGAGGCCCAGTTGGTTATGATATCGGGCATGAGTCTCATTTATGGTATATAAAATGTGATTTCGGGTTCGGAGCCCCTAACTGGATTTGGATTTGGGAAATTGGATTTATGGACTTATGATGGATTTATGGAAATTTAGGGCATGACCCTTTGAAAGGTTTTAAAATGATTTATAAAATGTTTTCCATATACCATCCTTATATGAGATATGTGGATTGTCTCCTCCAACTGTATGGGACACTAGGGAAGTCATGACGCATTACCTGTGAGGGGTGGTTGCACGGTGTGACCAGACCGTATAGTGACTTAGGAGCAGTATTGCTATGATTAGACGTCTGGGACGTCAGACATCTAGGATGTCAGATATTGACTTAGAGAGACCCCAGGCGGCACGCGTAGCCTTAGACCGTGATATGACGTTTGGGACTTCAAGCGTTCGGGACGCTAGGCATCTAGGATGCCGAGGATGGGTATTTGGTAAACATGATTTATTGGATTTATGAAATGTTGTTTATGTATTTGATAAATGGATTTGGGCAATGGCCCACATGGATTTGAATTTACGGGTTTTGGTGTTTTACGGTTTTGGGCAGAGTTCCCACACTTGGTTGATTTTGTGGCTTTGGACTAAGGCCCTAATGATTTGAAAAAGGAAATGGCTTTGGTTTTACAAAAAGTTTTTACTATATTTGATTTAACTGGTTTTCATATGCATGCACAGTTTTAAGTGAAGGGCATCAATGTCTTTTTCTAAAATGTGTTTTATTAAATTATTTATTTCCGTCCACTCACAACCTTTATGGTTTTTAATGCCCTCCAGGTTAATCGTGGTACGGGTTGTAGCGATGACCGAGACATCACATTCCGCCACTGATCCAGGCACATTCTGGAAGCCCGAGTGGGCTATTGGTTCAGGGTATCCCTTGTCTGGCCTTCGTGTTACACGTAGGTTGGACGGATGTTCGACTTTCATGTCACACGTGGACTAGATGGGAGCATGGCACATCTCACGTAATCGCGGGTGGATTGGGATGGGTCGTGTCACGAGAGGTGTCAAGATTTTGAAATTGGACTCAGAAGGAGTGAGGATGTTGGTCTATAATTTGAGATGAACCACCGTAATGTATCAGGATTTGGGAGTAGCCCACATGGATTTGGATTTACGGATTTCGGTGTTTTACTATTTTAGGTTGAGTTCCCACACTTGGTTGATTTTGTGGCTTTGGGCTAAAGCCCTAATGATTTGGGGAAGGAAATGGCTTTGGTTTTATAAACAGTTTTTACTATGTTTGAATTAACTGGTTTTCGTATGCATGCACAGTTTTATGTGAAGGGCATCAAGGTCTTTTCTGAAATGTGTTTTATTAAATTATTTATTTTCGTCCACTCACAGCCTTTATGGTTTTTAATGCCCTTCAGGTTAATCTCAGTACGGGCTGTAGCGATGACCGAGACATCACACTCCGCCACTGATCCAGGCGCACTTCGGAAGCCCGAGTGGGCTGTTGGTTCAGGGTATCCCTTGTCTGGCCTTCGTGTTACATGGGTTAGACGGGTGTCTGGCCTTCGTGTTACACGGGTTAGACGGGTGTCTGACCTTCGTGTCACATGTGGACTAGATGGGAGCGTAACACATCCCACGTAATCCGGGGGGGGGGGGGGGGGGGGATTGGGATGGGTCGTGTCACGAGAGGTGTCAAGATATTTAAATTGGACTCAGAAGGAGTTAGGATATTGGTCTATAATTTGAGATGAACCACCGTAATGTATTAGGGATCAGGAAGAGCTGGAAATTAGAACAGACGATTTTGGTTTTGCATAGCAAATGAAGGTTTAGGTGGGAACCTAAGATACCGATGTGAACTTAGTCTCCATGGTTTTTGGAGGGATACGTTTGAATTTCAGGGACGAAATTCCCTAAGGGGGGTAGATTGTGACGATTGGGAAATTCAAAGAGGGGAATTTTTGAAACTTTAGAAGGAAAATGACGATTTTACCCTTATTTTATGGGGTAAAAGTTGAATTTTTGTTCAAGCTACATTTTTTACTTTCCTTGAAGACCATTGTGTAGGTTTCGGAATTTTGAGTCAGTAGACACGCGGAGGTCGAAATTGGAGTCCTGATGAAATTGGTATGGGGTTAGGGAGGCCAAGGACATTTTGGTAATTTGTGCCTAGAAGGGTAATTTGGTTTTTTCACTTTTTTATGACTCACCTCTTTGTTGTGTGACACTTATCACGTTTTGGAGAGGATTAGTGGCAGCTTTGTGTGTTTAAACCTATGAGAGTGTGTGTGTGTGTGGTTCGAACTATCCAAAATCTAAATTAAGAATCCATTAACATAAGTCCTTACATGAGAATCCAAAGAGAACAGAGGAGGAAATTAATGTGAGAAAGAAGAGAAAATAGAAGAGTATCAGACCTGGACTTGGGGCCTGAATTAGAACTCGAAACCCACCACGAGGCTTGAAATCAATACTTGATTGTGGACGGTTAATTAATGGAATTGAGGCCACTGTTGTGATCTTTAGCCTTTGACGAGTGGAAGGGAAGTGTAAAAACATCAAATTGGTCCTAGGAAGCCTGAATTGAAGGATTGGAAATTTTGGCCAAAAACTAGGAAATTGGGTATTGAATTGAGGTAAGTTTTCTAGAAATTGAGATTATATATCCTTTTCTTGGATTAAGGAGATAGATTTACATGAAATAATTTTGGAAATTGGTGGAAAATTGGACGCAATTGAATTGGGTCATGAAAACGGATCGAACAACCCGTTTTATAGAAACGGGCGAGGGAGACGATCAATAGTGCCAGGCACATGGGCTTCACGCACAGCCACTTACGACAATGTGTGGGGGCATGTGGACACGATTTTTGAGGTATGGTAAACATTACTTTGAATGTAATTAATGTAACGAATATTTTGGCGCAGGTTTCGAGTCGATCAGACACCATTTAGTTATAGTTTTATGTGTCCGAAGTGTTGTGTGTACATTTTTAATGCGTATATTATCTCTGAAAACTGGGGGATTTTAATGTGAGGTTATTTGGGGTGTTAGTAACCTTTAGTGATGGTTTTTGACAGGATTGGTAATTCCTAGAGTTACGGAAAAACGCATGGCTTGGAATCGAACTGTGTGGACGGTGTGTGAGTGGATGTTTATTTTATAAACTGTTATGCATGCATAGTAAATGTTTTCCATGATTTACTGCATGATTTGAGTTGCAATGATTTAGATGATGATTTGATATGTATCCTTGACAATTTTATGGATTTAAATATCAGTTTTTGGACGTGATTTTATGGATTTATGTGAAAATAGTATTTTGGGCTTGAGACCCTGTTGGAAATAGTTTTGACTTGGTTAAAGTCAAAGATTGTTTGAAACTAATGTTTTGGGCTTAGTCTCGGGTTGATAATGGTATTTGACTTAGAATGTAATTCAAGGATGGTTTTGAAAGGATTAGGTGGCAATATCTGATTGGGCAGATATTTAGGTGGAACCCCTGGATGAGTGACAAGTGTCACTCATCCCATTGGCCCATAACCCTAATTTTTGGATCTACAATTTGATTGGGCCACTTGTATTAAAATACATATATAACCACCCACTTCTCATCCTAACCATTCATCTCATCAAATCTTTCATCTCTCATCTCTATCGTCCATCTTCTTTCTTTCTCACCTGATCACCAGCATCATCTTCTCTGTTCCATTCTAAGACCCAAGCACCCATTCCCCCTTTTCTCTCTAAAACAAACAAACAGCCACATGAAGCACCTCACAACCATTTTCACCTATATGAGAGACCGCGAGAGAGGGACCTGAGGGACAAGGTCGACGGGAAGATGACAACGGACCACGACAGAGGAGAACCGAAACCGCGAAGGTGAGTTTGGTTTGAATTTTTGAACTTGGGTTTTAGGTGTTATTGGTTGATTCTATTGATTGGGTTGGCTTTCTGGTGATCTAAGGGGAAGGTCTGGATTGGAAATGGAAGCTGGGATGGCCAGAGATGACGGCAGCAGAAGGTTGCAGGTGGCCGGTTCGTCCATGGTTTATCAAGGTACGATTTTGTGTGTTTTCCATGGATTTAATCACGAGAATAGATTCCTAAGGTTGTGACTAAGATTTTAGGATTGAAAGGAACACGAATGGACCAAAAATGGGGGGTTGATAACGTTGAACCGTGACTGGCGATTTTGTTGGACCGAACCGGTCTGAACCCGGTCTATCGCGAGGTTGATGGTGACACTGTAGTAGGCGCGTAGCTTTTACGCGCAGCTCCTTTGGGCGGCGCGTGAGGGGCGCGTGGAGGATAGTTTGGAGAAGTGTTCAACATGACTTTTAATCTATTCGATGTAACGAACATTTTGGAACTGGTTTTGTGTCGATCGGACACCGTCTCGATATTGTTTGGGACGTCTTAAGGTTTAGAATCAAAATTAAAAATAGTTAAAAATTCGAAAAAATTACGGGACTTCAATGAGATGTTAATAAGGTAGTTAGTAACCCTATAGATTGTTTTGGACAGGTGTGGGAGTCCCGGTGATGACGATTAGCCAGGGGAGGCTTACGACACGCAAATCGAGGCGGCAACTTAGGACGGTCTGTGAGTGGACCTTTATTTCTAAACTGTGATGTAGCCCTCATCATTTGGCCCAGAAGCCCACGGGCTTATAGGTACCCAATAGGCCCGATAACAAAAAGCCCGACCCGGCCCGATATGGGCCGTGGACCGGCCCGACCCGCATGTTGATGGGCTGGACTTGGGCTTAGGGTATTCAAGCCCTCTAGGCCCAATAGGCCCGAGCCCAATAAAGTCCGGTAAGCCCAGCTCGACCCGCCCAAGTAAACTCGACCCATAAGCCCGAAAATATAAAATAATTTTAAATTAAGAATTGATACCCAGTCCAATCTTGTTACTACTATCATAGCCAAAATCCAAAACTCCAACCAAATCTCAACCTAGTGTCATTTAAAAGCCCAATGCCCAAACCAAACCCTAACCCTAAATTCAAAAAAACTCACTAGGTCTCTGACTCTCTTATCGACCTCCTTATCCTATCTCGGCTTTATGGTCAAAAAGTTAAGTCAATTCTCCAAATCCAATAGTACCCCTCCTTAGCTTATTTCAATATTCGATAATAATATTTAAGCTCAACTCACTTTTTTTTTTTACAATTAGGTAGGTACAAATGGGTTTAGTAGGCCCAACCCGTAAAACCCGATAAAAGCCCGACCTAAAAAAGGGCATGGGCTTTCATATTTATGATCAAGCCCGCCCGACCCGGCCCGATATTTTTTAAATTATGAAATAGGCCCGGCCCGGCCCAAGCCCAAGCCCAAAAATTTTGGGTCGAGCTTGCCCGACCCGACCCAATGACGAGGCCTACTATGATGCATGCATAAATATTTTATATTTTTTATGGATATGATTCTATGATGTTGATTTGGATATTGGTGAATTACATGGTTTCACACATTTTGAGGCGATTTACGTGCATGCACATAAATCGAGGTTTACGATTTTGTACTGATTATTCGTGCTTATAGTTTTTGGAACTGATTTCATGAAATGGTTTTGGATTTGAAAAGTTAAACTTGGGTTCGAGACCCATTGTTTTGGAAACCCTCGGACTCGAACTCTATTTAGTTACGTTCTCGGGCTAGAGGCCCAATTGGTTTTTAAATCGATTTCGGATTTGAAAATATGGAATCGGGCATGAGATCTATTTGATTTACGAACTCTCAGACCTGAAATCCATTTGATTTAACACGGAATCAGGCCGGAGGCCCAGTTGGTTTACATACAGGGCTCGAGGCCCAATTGGTTTGCGTATCGGGCTCAAGGCCCAGTTGACTTACGTATGGGACAAGAGGCCCATTTGGTTTATGAAATCGGGCACGATGCCTATGTAGTTTACGAAATCGGGCACTAGGCCCATTTAGTTTACGAAATCGGGCGCGAGGTCTAGTTGGTTTATGAATTCGGGCTTAGGGCCCAGTTATGGTTTACTATGGTGATTTCGGGTCGGGGACCCATAAATGGATTTATAGTTCATGACAGTTTATGGGGACCGGGTATGAACCCTTGAAAGGTTTTGAGAATGTTTTCAAATGGTTTTTTATATACCGTACTTTATATATGGATTGTCTCCTCTGGGGAGGGTCGTTGGCCTAGGTGGATCCCGGAGTAGTCACGGAGCACTAACTGAGTTGAGTCACACCCATTGGGTTCCTTACTCTCAGAAAGACTATGGATTACAACCCCCAAGGAGGGTCATTGATCTACAGACATTGACCTGGGTGGACCCTGGGGAGACTTGGTAGTTGAGACCCCGGGTAGCACGCGCGTAGCTTTAGATACCATGACAGGATTGGTTATATGATATTAATAAACATGATTTCTTAGATTTGCGAAATTGTGTTTTATGATGATAAATGGATTTGGGCTGAGATCCCACATATGTTTACTTTGTTATGAAAATGGATTTCTGTAAATATTTTTGGGCAGGGGCCCGTATGACTTGAATTTACGGAACTTGGGGCTGAGTCCCTAAATATGGTTGTTTAAACATGTGTGGTTTGATAAATGGTTTTCCTATGCATGCATGCTTTTTAGTGAAGGGCATAAAGGTCTTTTATGAAATGTGTTTTACTAAACTTATTTCTTTTCGTCTACTCACAGTCTCTTATGTTTTTCAATGCGCTTCAGGTTGAATACGGTGCAGACTGTAGCACAGACCAAGACATCACACTCCTCCACCGGATCCTGGCGTACTCTAGAAGCCAGTCGGGCTAACGGTTTTAATTTTCCCTTGTGTGACACTCCGTGTTAGACGGGATCAAGAGCGTCCCTCGTTAATCCCGAGGGGGGGATTGGGACGAGTCCTGACAAGTGGTATCAGGACGTCGAGACCTACCCATCGGTCCTTGAGTCGCGTGAAAATTAATTGTGAAACGAAAAGTCAACATTTTTGCCCGTGAAGTCCAACCTACGGTAATGCCCCTGAACTTCCGATAGTCATAACTTTTTCCCTGATCGTCCGAAATGGACGTGCCACCTGTCTATGAACTCGTGACGTCACGTACTATGTCACGGCCATAGGTCAAAGTCCATTTAACTCATCAATCAAAAAGTCAACAATTTGGTCATATCAATCACAAGGGTAAAAGCGTCAATTCACACATTAAATTGAAATATTAAAATCCTCGAATGTCCGGGGTGTTACAACCTTCCCCCCTTAAGAAATTTCGTCCCGAAATTTCAAAGAAACAAATGAGTAAATTGATCTCGCATCTGAGCCTCAGGCTCCCATGTGGCTTCTTCCACATTCTGGTTTCTCCAGAGAATCTTCACGAGAGGGATCGTCTTTCGACGTAGTACCTTGTCCTTCCGATCCAAGATCTGTACTGGTTGTTCATCAAAGCTCAAATCCCCCCGTAGTTCGACAGGTTGTTCCCCAAGTACATGAGAAGCATCACGTACGTACTTCCGTAGCATCGATATGTGGAAAACATTGTGAACTCTAGATAGTTCTGGAGGTAGTGCCAATCTGTAAGCAACTCTGCCAATCCTATCCACGATCTCATATGGTCCGATAAAACGCGGACTCAGTTTCCCCCATCGACCGAATCGGATAATCCCTTTCCACGGAGATAACTTCAGGAAGACAAAATCTCCCACTTCAAATTCCAAGTCTCGAATCTGTCGATCTGCATAACTCTTCTGGCGATCCTGTGCCGCCTTCAGTCTCTCCTTGATAACACGAACAGTTTCCATGGTTAAGTCCATCAATTCCGGCCCTACAGCCGCTCGCTCTCCTACCTCCGTCTAGCAGATAGGTGTCCTGCACTGTCGACCATACAGTGCTTCATAAGGTGCCATCCCGATGCTTGCTTGATAGCTGTTGTTGTAAACGAATTTCATCAATGGAAAATGAGTATCCCAAGAGTCCTGAAACTGTAGTACACATGACCTCATCATGTCCTCCAGGGTCTGAATGGTTCTTTCAGACTGTCCATCGGTCTGTGGATGGAAAGCAGTACTGAAACGTAGGGTTGTTCCCAGAGTAGCTTGCAAACTCCGCCAGAACCTGAAAGTGAAACGCGGATCACGATCGGACACGATCGATTCCGGCGTACCATGCAATCGTATGATTTCTTTCACGAACAATTGAGCCAGTCGGTTAGGTTTATAGGTCTCCTGAATTGGCAGAAAATGGGCTGATTTGGTTAACCGATCCACGATCACCCATACTCCGTCCACTCCACTCTGAGTCCTTGGTAACTTAAAGACAAAGTCCATGGTGATGTGATCCCACTTCCACTCGGGAATCGGAAGTGGCTGCATAGCCCCATACGATCTCTGCCGTTCCGCCTTAACCTGCTGACAGGTTAAGCATTTGCTCACGAATTCAGCAATATCCTTCTTCATTCCTGGCCACCAATAATGGTTTCGGAGGGTACGGTACATCTTTGTACCTCCCGGATGCATAGCATAGGCCGAACTATGGGCCTCTTCAAGAATCTCGGCTCGTAACTCTGCCACTGTAGGTACGCACAAACGGCCCAATTTCACAAGTGGTCCATCGTCCCGGATGGTAAGATCCTGTCTCCCATCCGCATCGACCTCAATCCTGTAAATACAGAGTATCGGATCCTGAAGTTGTGCTTCGATGATCCGATCAATCAGTACAGGTCGTACATGGAAGCTGGCAAACAAAGCTCCATGCTCATCAGTACCCAAAATAACTCCCGCCTTCCGGAGTTCCACCAGTAAGGGAAGATACACCATCCCCAGGTGTGCAACTGATCCCGCTGATTTTCTGCTGAGTGCATCCGCCACCACATTGGCCTTACCCGGATGGTACTCGATCGTACAGTCATAGTCCTTCAGCAGTTCCAACCATCTCCGTTGTCTCATGTTAAGCTCCTTCTGAGTGAATAGGTATTTAAGACTCTGGTGGTCGGTGTATATCCGACACGTTGCGCCGAATAGATAATGCCTCCAGATTTTGAGAGCATGAACCACCGCCGCCAACTCCAAATCATGGGTAGGGTAGTTCATCTCGTGGGTCTTCAGCTGCCGGGATGCATAGGCGATAACCTTGCCAGTTTGCATCAACACGCAGCCCAGACCTTGCAGCGATGCATCACTGAAGACCACAAACTCTCCACTGTCATCCGGCAATGCAAGGACAGGTGCAGTGGTCAATCGATCCTTCAACTCTTGAAAGCTCCGATCGCACTGCTCGTCCCAGATAAACTTCACTCCCTTCCGAGTCAAACGAGTCAATGGTGCAGCAATTTTGGAGAAACCCTCCTCGAATCTCCGGTAGTAACCTGCTAATCCGATGAAACTCCGCACCTCGGTCACCGTTGTCGGTCTAGCCCAGTTGGTTACCGCTTCTGTTTTCTGGGGATCCATGCAAATCCCATCCGTTGATATCACGTGTCCCAGAAAACCAATACTGCTCAGCCAAAACTGACACTTGCTCAGTTTGGCGTACAATTGCTCTTGTCTCAGCCTCTCCAAGACCAACCGTAGATGTTACTCATGTGCACGGGCGCTCCGCGAGTACACCAAAATATCATCGATGAACACAATCACGAACTTATCCAAGTAGGGTCGGAAGACCCGGTTCATCAGATCCATGAATGCTGCTGGAGCATTCGTCAAGCCAAAAGGCATAACCAGGAACTCGTAGTGTCCATAACGGGTTCAAAAAACAGTTTTCGGAATATCCTCCTCTGAAATCCTCAGTTGGTGATACCCAGACCGCAAATCAATTTTCGAGAAGCACTGGGCTCCCCGCAACTGGTCAAAAAGGTCATCGATCCTGGGTAGAGGATACTGGTTCCTCAGTGTCACCTTGTTGAGTTGTCGATAGTCAATACACAAACGGAGACTTCCCTCCTTCTTCTTTACGAACAACACCGGTGCTACCCACGGTGATGTACTCGGTCGGACATATCCCAAATCCACCAACTCCTGCAATTGAGTCTTGAGTTCTCGTAACTGGGCCGGCGCCATCTGGTCTGGTGCCTGGGATATAGGTCGGGTACCCGAGAGTAGTTCAATAGTAAACTCGATCTCCCGCGATGGTGGCAATCCAGGTAAGTCTTCCGGGAACACATCAGGAAACTCACGCACCACCGGTATCTCGTCGATACCCGGAGTATCAACCCGATCCGACACGACATGCGCCAGAAAACCCTGGCATCCCTTCCGTAGAAGTTTGGTAGCAGTAAGTGACGAAATCACTTCAGGAGGCGAACCATCTCGTTCCCCCTGAAAGATAACCTCCGGTAAACCCGGGCTCCGCAGAATCACTTGCTTGCTACAGCAGTCGATGAGCGATCCGTGCTTCGACAGCCAATCCATCCCTAGGATTATATCGAAGTCGTGGATATCCAGAATAATTAAGTCTGCTGGTAAATCCACATCCTCAATTCTTATCGGGCACCTCCGAATCACCTGATTCACAAGGTACACGATGCCCATCGGGGTGCCAACACCCATTTCATAATCTAAAGCCGATACCACACAATCAAGCATACCAGCACAACTCTTCGAAATAAAAGAATGTGTAGCCCCCGCATCCATCAATACACGTACAAGAAGGTTTAAGATATGTAGTGTACCTGTGACCACGCCTGGGGCAGTCCTCGCCTGCTGCTGGGTCATTGCAAACACTTGGGCCCTCGGCCCCCCGTTCCGTCCGCTCCCGCGCGCGCCACGCCCAGCACCACGGTCACCTCCCTGACCGCGACCTCCATTAGTGTGGGAAGCCGTGCTCTGCACCACACTAGAGCCCCCAGCGTCGTTGTTCTTGGACAACTGCGGGCAATCACTGGCATAGTGGCCCTCCTCTCCGCAAGCAAAACAAGTTACTGGCCTTGGCCTGTCCGAATGCCCGCCAGAAGCACCGCTCCAAGATGAGTGTTGCCCAGAGTTGTATCCAGATCCTCTGCCCTGAGAGCCTCCACGTCGACCTGACCAGCCACGACCCTTGAAGGATGAGGGTGCTCCCCTGTAGCCCCCTCCCTTGTTGTTCTTCTAGCCTGATGGCCCACGATGTGGGCGATCCTGACGTCGCCCCTTGCCCGAAGGTTGCCGTGTCTGTTGTGCCGCCAGACTGGCCTCGACACGCACCGCAGCGTCGACCATATCTCTCAGAGAAGCATGAGTAGTAGCAGTCACACTTGCCCGGATCTCCCCTTGGAGTCCAAGCTCGAACCTTTGGCATTTGTCCTCCTCCGTGCTCACGAATGATGCAGCGAACCGGGAAAGTTTCCCGAAAGTTTGCTCATAGTCCGCAACGGACATATCACCCTGCTCCAGTCGCAGGAACTCGGCCTCCCGTGCCACGCGGAACGATCGCGGGTAGTAGTGGTCCAGAAATCTGGAACGGAAAGCTTCCCAAGTAGTGGTATGGACAGACCACCCAGACATTTCGAGTCTGTGCCACCACAGGTAGGCTCCTCCTTCTAGTAAGAAGGCCGCCAAGGTCACTCGTTCGCCCGGAGGGCAGTGCATCACCGAGAAGATCCTCTCCCACTTGGTGATCCAATCATGAGCATCCTCGGGGTTTGATCCACCGCAGAAAGGAGTGGCTCCCAAACGTTGAGCCCTTTCAATGCTCGCGCATTCCATCTCCCTTTCTAGATCCTCGTCTGTTCGAATATGAGGAATTCTCCTAGGAGGCATAACCAACTGTCAAGAGGCATAGATCAGATAACGATATTCTTAAAAGTCGAAAAGTAACTAGTACTAATCGCTAGTCTAGCATGCTGACCATACCCTAGTACTGATCACAACCTAGTGCTTTGATACCAAGCTGACAGGACCCGCCCCGATCCCACAGGGATCACAAGGGGACGTGCCCTGCTCCCGTCTGACACCCAATAATTCATACCAATTTTAACCTCAAAACATCAATTGCATAAATAACCAAATTAAAGTCATACATCAAATCCGAATTAAACAGATGTCAGACAAGGGATGAAATCCAAAATTACAAGTTGCGAGCACGACTCTAAAATAAAACCTGCGGGCAACCCACCCAACAGGGGTTCAGGTACGCAGAAGTAGATCTATGCCTCAGCCTCAGTTTCCTCCTCTACCTCAGTATCACGACCTGGAGGGGTTACCAAAAACAATAAGGGTGAGTGGACCGAAACTCAAGTTTATAAAATCATTTGATAAGTAAAACATATAATTTACCCCTCTGTTTTCCAAACATGCATGCATCCGTAATTAAAACCATCAATCATATAATATAAACCATAAGGCATATAATAAAACCATAAGTATAATTTTAGTTGCTGCACTATACACTCCAATCCCGACATCACCTGATGTTTGACGTTCTTGACGCCTAATAAGGTCACAATAATAATAAGGCTATGCGTGCCACTCGGGTCTCAATTTCCGAGTTAAATCCCCGAATCCCGTTCGGGTACAGCATCACCTGATGCTTAGCGTCATAGACGCTGGACGTACTAGACGTCCGTGACCTCTCCGGGGTACCTCGCTGGAGGAGACAATATAATATGAAAGGATCTATACAGTGCAGTACCAAATACATTTTATTGATATCCACATGCAAGCATATATATACATAGATAAAATCCGAACCAATCATTAAGTTTCATCAGACGGGTCTCAAGCCCAAATACCGTGAACCGTGCCATAACCATATTTTCCATATCATCAAAACCATTATTGTTTTAGCATGTGAATAAGTATAATAAACCAGAAAACATTTATGCACGCAAGGGTTTAAGAAAATGGCCCACTCACTGTACGATCCCGCGGTGAACTTGCGCGTACGGACTTGTACCGGGAGTATCGTACAATTCCTGTCAGTCCAAATCACATGTAAGTGTCACTACAAGTCTTAAACGTTTAACCACAAAGTCCGAAATAGAAACCGGCTCGGGAAATCCGTCGACACGTTCCCCGAGGCAACCGGCCCTAAACTGACCCATCAAAAACTATCTCAGATCAACATGGTTACTTCACCAAAAATGTTCAGAATGATGAGAGGGATAAAAGTCATGTTGATCGTGATCGGAGATAAGCCCCAACGCGCCCTCACGCGCCGCCCAAAGTGGCTGCGCGTGAAAGTCACGCGCCTGACACTGTAGCTACAGTGTCAGCACCTTCACCCGTTTGTCTGTAATTCGGGCCTGCCACCCGCGGCTTGACCCGGTTAATTACCCATCAATTCCTACTCGATTTCAATCCAATTTGATCCTAACATGTTAATTAAACATTCAATTTAAGTTTTGGGTGATTAATTTGCCAAATCGAATCCTCAAACGGCCCTTCGTCCCGTGATCATCCAAACGGGTTGATCACCCCAACTCACTGGTTTCTAAACCGAAATCAAATTAACCTTACATGAAGCATCATAGTATCACAACGAACTGGAAAACACACTCAATTGAATCAACACTCACCTGGAAGTAGCCGTCCAAACCTCTGAAATTCCTCTGAACACGGCAGTCACCGTCCCAGCTCACCCGTGGCTGGTTGCCTTCGATTTTGATATGGCTGTGTTCCAAATGCTCCCAGAAAGCTTACTCTACGATAAGTTGGCCCAACACACCGTAGAAATCAAAAACCAGATTTCCCTCCAAAAATTCCCGAAATGGTTTCTCTCTGGTTCCACTCTTATTTTCAGTCCTTTCAATACCAGAGTGAAGCTCACACACTATATAATCAGTTTAAATTAATTTCAAGCCATCTTAGAAGCTCGTGGGTGTCCAATTGTCCACTGAAAAATGTCCCCCGAAAAGCTTCGAACTTGAATTAATAATAGGGTCATGCACGGTGGATGCAACAGACCACGGTCTAAAGCACCAGACACTCCCAACTTTCCAGCACACAATTGCACAACCAATTGCACGATTGAACCACCGCACATGGTGGTGCCGCCCATGTCCCCCGCGGCCTGCTACAGTAACCAGGGCAAAAAGACCAAAATGCCCATGGTTCAATAATTACCAAAATACCCCTCACTTCCTAGACCCGTAACTCAGCCATACGAAGTCCGATTTTGGCGAGCCGCCTGTCTACGGACTCAGGACGTCGAGACCTACCCATCGGTCCTTGAGTCGCGTGAAAATTAATTGTCAAACGAAAAGTCAACATTTTCGCCCGTGAAGTCCAACCTACGGTAATGCCCCTGAACTTCCGATAGTCATAACTTTTTCCCTGATCGTCCGAAATGGACGTGCCACCTGTCTATGAACTCGTGACGTCCCGTACTACGTCACGGTCATGGGTCAAAGTCCATTTAACTCATCAATCAAAAAGTCAACAATTTGGCCATATCAATCACAAGGGTAAAAGCGTCAATCCACACATTAAATTGAAATTTTAAAATCCTCGAATGTCCGAGGTGTTACAACTGGGCTCCGAGCTTGATTTGTAAACCAAACGGTCCTTCGACCCGATGCCTCGTTAAATCAAATGGACTTAAAGTCCAAGAGTTCGTAAATCAAATGGGTCTCGTGCCAGATTCCATATTTCCAAATCCGAAATCGATTTAAGAACCAATTAAGCCTCTAGCCCGAAAACGTAACTAAATGGACTTCGAGTCTGAGGGTTTCCAAAACAAATGGGTCTCGAACCCGATTTTACCTTTTCAAATCCAAAACCATTTCATGAAATCATTTCCAAACCTATAAGTACGGAAAATCAGTGTAAACCGAAAACCTCGATTTACGTGCAAGCACGTAAATCGCCTCAAAATGCATGAAACCATATAAATCACAATCATCCAAATCATCATCATAGAATCATATCTATAAACCATATAAAACATTTATGCATGCACCATAGTTTAGAAATCAAAGTCCACTCACAGACCGTCCTAAGCTGCCGCCTCGTTTGCATGTCGTAAGCCTCACCGGGCTAATCGCCGTCACCAGGACTCCGAAACATGTCAAAATCAATCTAGAGGGTTTCTAACTACCTTATTAACCTCTCATTGAAGTCCCGTAATTTTTTCAAATTTTTAACTATTTTTAATTTCGATCCTAAACCTTCGGATGTCTGGAACATTATCGAGACGGTGTCCGATCGACACGAAACCAGTCCCAAATTATTCGTTACATCGAATAGAGTATTTCACATTTTGACATCATGACCCAAAAGTGTCCCATCGCCGCCGCAAGCGGCTACTCGTGAAGCACACGCGCCAAACACTGTTCATCGTCTACCTCTCGCCGACCGGGTTCGCTTATTCAAACCAGACCGGACCGGTCTAGACCAATCCAGCATCCAATCTCCCTCATTTTCAATCCTTTCCCCTTCCTTTCAATTCCTATCTTTAAGTCTAGTCCTTAGCAACTCATTTGAATGAATAAAACTGAGGGAAACCGCCAAGAACATACCTTCCATGATCAAAAATGGCGTTGGTCCCTGCAACCTTAGTCCACCGTCGACTCCGGCCGTCCCAGCCTTCGAAATCAATCCCATTTGATTCCCCTAACCTCCAGAAGCATAACCCAATCATTAGGCTCGATCAAAAACCAACAAAAACCAAACTTCGAATTTTAAAACAAAATCCTACCGTCTCGGGTTCTCCGGCCACCGTCCACGGCAGACTATGCCGTCACTGCCACTCTCGACGTCTCATTCCACTCTTCATTTTTCATTCACATCTCAGACACTAATAAGGGGGTTTGGACGGTGCTCTTAGAGGAGGGGTGTTCGGGTTCGAAGGAAGAAATGAAAATGGTGAAGTGTGGTCGATGAAGAAGAAGGTAGAGTTTAGGTGGTTTGATCAGATGAGTGGACGGTTAGGATGTGGGGTGTGATGGAATGAATGGCTGGGATTGAGAGAGAGTGGGTAAAAGAAATTATAAAATAATCCCAAAAATCAATATTTTAATCCTAAACCCACCAATCACACTTTAGATCCACAAAATGGGGGTTTGGGCCAATGGGATGAGTGACACTTGTCACTCATCCATGGGTCCCACTTAAAAAGTCAACCAATCAGATATTGCCACCTAATCATCGCTTCGTAATGCGTGCATAATGTAACCGAACTTCTATGACCCATAACTTTCTCGTTCGACGTCCGATTTCAACGTGCCGCCTGTCTATCGAATCGTATTGACCCGATCTACGTAACGGTCCTCGGTGATAACGCTCAAACTACGCATTGAATTAAATACATAATTCAAGTATTATGCAATTTAAACCCTTTTTTGTGTAGATGTAGTATTGGTAAATAGGAATCGTTCTTAACCAGGGAAATTAGGCAACATTAATAATATGCTAGTTAAAAAGAATAATTAATTAAATAATTAACGACTTAAATAATTAAATTATTAAGAATTAAAGAATAAATGAATTAAAGAATTAATGAATTAATGAAATAAAGAATAAAAGAATAAAGAATTAAATGGTGTGGGGGGGGGGGAGGTTGAAGGATTGTAATCATAGAATAAAGAAAACAAGTAAAAATAATTAAGAACTTAATTCTACTTCTACTTTAACTTTTGCACAAGTGAACTTTCTTCAAACACATATTTTTACCAACACTCTAACATCATGCTCATATTGAAATAATCACGAAATCCTACCTTAATCATTTAAAATACATGCATACATTTTTCAATATTATAAATGCACCGAACAACGGTCATAAACACTTATAATACGATTCACCTTATGTTATTGATTTCAATGTGCGTCAAATATTTAAATCTCTTCAACCCTATTCTAAGTGCACCGAACAGCGGTCATAAACACTTAGTGTTAAATTGAAGGTTAAGCACTAAAACATATGAAGTAAACGAAATTCAAAAAGTAAAACACATGAAGATTGTATTCACATTTACAAATGGTAGAAAGAAAATACCAACACATATATTGAAATATAAGTAAACCGAAACAATAACAAGAATTTAAGTAAGGGAAATAAAGTTACACTTTCGGAACCCAAGAACAGCTTGTGATTTCGAAAATGGATGGAAATAATGGAATGTTATTCATAAGGAACACCGAACAGCGGCTGGAACCTTATGAAGATGGAGGATAAAACATAAGAATTCAGACTTAAATTCTAGAATTATTTCTGAAATACTCGGCCTAGGTATTTCTTAAGGAAAACATAAAAATGTGTTTAAGAGATCTCAAAGAAAAATCATAAGAACAAAGTAAAGAAGAAATGAAATTAAGAACGAATATAAAAATAACATAAATTAATAACAAGAATTGAAAGAAAGCTAATTAATAAGAAAATCTATAAGAAGTTAAAATGGTCCACAAAAATAAAGAACAAAAAGAAAGAAGATGAACTAAAAGAAGAGAAAAACTAGAGAGAAATAATAGAACCTAAACTAAAAAGAGAAACAAAATGGGACAATTGGGGACCCTTTTATAAGTGAAATGGCCTCCATATTTATAGAGGGAGTGCCAAAAATCCAAAATAAAAAATATAAAAATAAAATATAAAAATGAAATGATGAACAATGATGATTTTAGGGATGGTTTGGAGCTGATTGTGTACTGGAAATTCAAAAAAGTAGTTGGAAAATGCAGTAAATCTGAAAAAGGGGAGTTGTTGAGGAGTTGGTGAGGAGCAGCTGAAAATTGAATGCTGATTTCGGCATGGGCGCACTGACTGGGGGCAGGTGGGTTGGTGAGGAGCAGCTTAAAAGAAGAGCTAGCATTCAGTGCACGCGTGCTGACAGAGGGCAGGTCGGTTCAACATGAGCGCGCCGAACGGACGAAGGAACCTTCGGTGAAGGGCTGAAGGCACGCGCCTGGGCTGGAGAGAAGGAAATTGGGCTTGGGCCTACGAGTTGCTGGACTGGGTGGAGACTGTCGCAGGCTAGGTCGGGATTGTTGGGCTGGATTAATTTGAGTTGGGCCTGGCGTCTGGGCTACTTTATTAGGTTTTTTTTTTGGGCTGAAAAAGAAAATGATTTGGGCCTGAAAATTTTAATTACAAATTATATAAATTTATTTAAATTCGTCCATAATTTATTCATTATAATTTCGATTGAGACGATTCTTTCGCCAAAATACTTCAAATTACAAGCTTTATTTATTTAAACAAAAATATAACAAAATAAAATATTTTCTCTAATTATTTATTATTTTAATATTAAAAGTGTTGACACCATATCGACCGACCACCCTAGCACAGGTCCCACCAGGACAGGAAGGCCGCCGACCGACCGCCTGATCGGCACCCTCACGACCCACGGTCCGCCGATCGGCACCATACTGCAGACCCGCCATTCGGCATCTGACAGTGAACAGACAACAGCTGGCTGCGACAGTCACCTAACCAACTCTGCCACACCAACTCCCTGACGGAGGCAGGTTGGGACTCCAGCTGGCGCCTCCACCGGATGTCCAGGGCTTGTCAGGCGGCTCTCAGCCACAAAGCACCACTTACTCCCATAACAGTAGCCCACCTACCGCAGTTATGGCTACTATAAATACCCCGAAACCCTTCACAAAGGTAAGACTCTCAGAACCGATCCAGAGCACTGTATTTACTTCCCGCTCGGCATTCAGATACTAACTTTGGCATCGGAGCTCCTTTGGCCGATACCACACCGGTGTCTAGTTTGCAGGATCCCTAACAAACCACAACGCCCCCGGCGGGCCCGAGACACCACGCGGCTGGTCCTAGAACCCCCAGCGGGTCTCATCGAGTTGGTCATTTCAGGATCAAACAATTGGCGCCGTCTGTGGGAAGAAGTAAACACCCACTAACTCACATACCCCTGCTCGACCCTCCGCTGACGAACAATGTCTGCCGAACGGGACGACGGTGAGCTCAACAACACCCCTCAGGGAGATCGCGGCCGAATCCGAGCCAGCCTACCTTCCGATGACATGCTCGAGATGCTGAGGACCCTCCGGTCGGAGGTTGCCGAACTCAGGAAGAGCAACGCTGCCATCGAGAGCAGGAACCACGTATGGGGGGAACAGCATGGAAGCACCCTGGCCATCTTGCAGTCTACACGCGAGGAACTGGAAGAGCAGCGGGAGGCAACCAAACGGGCCTTAGCCGCTGCGTCTCGTCGGCCGGAGTTCGATGCCGGCCGGGTCGAGATCGGTGACACCTGCCGACCGGAGGCGTCCGGTCGCCTGCTCTTCCACCAGACCGACATGCCTGGCCCCTCGGGAACACAGATCTACCATGACGCCCGCGAGCTGCTCGACAGGAGACAGACGCAGACCCCGGCCAACCGTCTGACTTACCCTACCCACGACCCCCGCATTCAGGCACAACCACCTCTGCCCGTCCTATCCCAGGGTGCCCAGTCAAGGTCCGGGTCGGCACGCCGACCTGCACAGCCTCCGCGGCTCTCCGTCCAGCCCCCAGGCAGTCCTTCTACGCCGGTCGACAGGCACCAGCCGGAAGACAACGCCAGCTCAACCACGGCCTCGTCCGGGCGGCGACCAGTGCAACCCACGAAGCCCAAAGGCGGCAGTGCAAACCATCCTATCGATGACCGCCCGATTGGGGCAGATCGACCCGACCAATCAAACGAGGTGGTTCGGGAACTCCTCCAGCGCGTGCGGGAACTGGAGGCCGCCAGACCCAAAGCTGGGACACTACCCCGACCCCGGGCCAACATTGGTCCCTTCACGGATCGCATCATGCGGTACCGCCATGAAACGGAGGTCAAACCCTTGAAGATTGCCTTGTATGACGGACAAGGCGACCCAGACACCCATATCAATAACTACAACTCAGCGCTCGCCTTTAGAAATATCTCCGACGAGGCGCAGTGCTTAATTTTCAGCTCCACCCTCACCGGGGCCGTACTCAATTGGTTCTATCGCCTGGAACCACAGTCTATCGACTCATTCGACCGCCTACACACGATCTTCCTGAACCAGTTCATGATCCAGATGGATCGACTGCTCACAACCGAGGACCTGGGAACCCTCTGACAGGGAGATAGCGAGCCCCTACGCCAGTACGCCGCTCGTTTCAGCCTGGAGTACTCCTAGTGCCACGAGACGGAAGACAAGGCCGCCTACCGCGCTTTCCGCAACGGGATGCGGGAGTCCACCTTCAAGTACCATGCCTTCACCCAGGGTTGGGACGATTACAATGAGCTCATGCGGCAAGCGGCAATACACGCCAAGGTGGAGCACTTCAACTCTCCCCAGGTCGCATCCCGACCTGACGTGAATAGCGCGCGCCCTCCACCTCCCAGCAACTGGCAGGCACGGTCACCTCCGCCGACCAATAACGCACATGCGGATCACCGATCTGACTCACACTCCAGTAAGCGGAAGGGGACGTACAACAATGACCATCGCGGGAGGGACAAGTACCACAACAAGGGGCAGGGATCAGGCCACCACCAAGCAGGCAAACCCCATACGGGGCCCACCTCAAAGTACGAAACCTATTCAATCTTGAACACCTCCCTCGAGAATGTCTTGATGAGCATCGAGGACACAATCCCCAAGCCACGGGCACGACCGCCTGGCCCCTGCCCGGGCATCCAATCCAACTTGTACTGCCAGTACCACAAGTTCAATGGCCATACCATCGACGAGTGCGTGGCCTTCCGCGACATTGTGGAAGCACTCGTAAGGGAGGGGAAGATCAACCAGTTCCTCCAACATGCACGCCCCGGACAGGGACTGCCACAGATAAACACGATCAGCGGGGGCCCTACAATCTCTTCCTCCTGTACCTCCAATCGGGCTAAGAAGAACTTCCTGCGCGCCACGACATCCAACCATCAAATATTCAACATCACGGATGGACGCGCCGCCAAGGTCGCACGGGCGGGATGGACGCCCCTCACTTTCTCCTAGGAAGAAGAGCGGGGAGTTATTTTTCCACACGACGACCCGCTAATCATCCGCGCTCAGATAGCCAATTTCGATGTTGGGCGGATCCTGGTGGACACTGGTAGCTCTGTGAACGTCCTCTTCATGGACACTTTCAACCAGTTGGGCATCAATTCCACAAGCCTCACCCACGCTAGTTCTCCGCTACTCAGCTTCTCGGGCGATTCTGTCATGCCCATCGGCACCATCTCCCTGCCTATCTCCCTGGGGAGCGCGCCTAAGATCGCAACAGCCATCACCACATTCCTGGTGGTCGATTGCCCCACCGCTTATAACGTCATTTTGGGTAGGGGACTCCTCAACCAGCTCAGCGCCGTCATCTCTACTCGGGCCCTTCTCATGAAGTTTCCGACCATCATGGGCACTGGCCAAGTCTGTGGTAATCAACAATCCGCCCGTTCCTGCTATCAGACCGCCTTGACAAAACTCAACCCATGCGACAAGCGAGAAACCATGGCGGTCGCCGAGGCTGCTTACGAGGCCGACCCCGTCGACTCCGAGCTCCTTGTGCAAATACGAGCGGGTCCCCCGGAGGACCCGCGCGACCTCTCCGCCGTCTCGCAGCCGCAACCCGTGGAGGATATGGAGCTGATCACCCTTTGCCCGCGTAACCCCGAGCGGCAAGTGAAAATTGGGAGCACCCTCGCTCCCGAAATCAGGACGCAACTCATCCAATTCCTCCGGGACAACAGCGAGGTCTTTGCTTGGTCCTACGCCGACATGCCTGGCATCTCCACGGATGTCATCTGCCACAGGCTTAACATCAGCCCCTCCTTCAAACCAGTCACCCAGAAGCAGCGGACTTATGACGCAAAGCGACAGCTAGCCATGCAAGAAGAGATCATTTGGCTCAGCACCATCCACTTCGTACGCAAGGCCATTTACGCCACGTGGGTCGCAAACGTCGTACTCGTCAAGAAACCCTCCGGATCCTGGCGGATGTGCATCGACTTCACGGATCTCAACAAAGCCTGCCCGAAGGATAGCTTCCCGCTTCCTAAAATCGATCTCTTGGTCGACGCCACAGCTGGCCATGAACTCCTCAGATTCATGGATGCGTACTCTGGCTACAACCAAATCCGGATGCACCCCGACGACCAGATCCACACTAGTTTCCGCACTAATCTGGGAGTCTACTGCTACAATGTTATGCCCTTCGGGCTCAAGAACGCCGGTGCCACCTACCAACGGCTTGTCAACTTCATGTTCGCGGATCAGATTGGCAAGACCATGGAGGTGTACGTAGATGATATGCTCGTCAAGAGCCGGACGGCCGACCAGCACGTGCCTAACCTCCACAGGATGTTCCAGGTCCTGAAGCAATACAAGATGCGGCTCAACCCCGCCAAATGCGTCTTCGGTGTCCGTTCTGGAAAATTCCTCGGTTACATGATCAGCCAACGGGGAATCGAGGCTAACCCTGAGAAAATCAAGGCCATCCTGGACATGAAGCCCCTGCGCACACTCAAGGAAGTCCAAACCCTTACTGGCCGGATCGCCGCCCTCACCCGGTTCATCTCCCGGGCGATGGACAAGTGTTTACCATTCTTCAAGGTCATGAAGACCCAGGGCCGGCACATCAACTGGGACGCAACGTGCGACGCTGCCTTTGAAGCTCTCAAAACTTACATGAGCACCGCGCCCCTACTTACCCGACCTACCACTGGGGAACGGCTCACCGTCTATCTTTCTGTCTCCACATCTGCTGTCAGCTCCGTCCTCATCACCAGACGAGACGGCGCGGAGTTCCCAGTGTACTATGTCAGCAAGGCGTTCCAGGACGCAGAGACCCGGTACAACGACCTGGAGAAGTTGGCCTTTGCCCTCATTGTGACGGCTCGGCGCCTCCGCCCATACTTTCAGGCACATCCCGTGTTAGTCCTCACTAACAAACCCCTTCGCCAGGTGCTCCAAAAGCCTGACACTTCGGGGCGGCTCGTCAAATGGGCAGTGGAACTTAGTGAGTTCGATATCACATTCGCCCCAAGACCAGCTGTCAAAGGGCAGGTCATCGCCGACTTCCTTTCCGAATTCACTTACAACACAACGCAGCACATGCCCGACGCTCCGGATCCCAACATTGCGGCACCCGCCGCTCCTATCTGCGAGTCGTCAAACCCGTCCACCTTGGACCCCGACCAACCAATTTGGGCTCTCTACGTGGACGGATCCTCCTGCCACACTGGCTCTGGCGCCGGCCTCGTACTCAGTACACCTACCCAGGAACGGCTGGAGTACGCGTTACGTTTTGGGTTCCAGGCTTCCAACAACGAAGCCGAGTACGAAGCCCTCCTTGCTGGCCTCCGGTTGGCCACTGACCTCCAGGCACAACAGCTGCGGGTTTACAGCGACTCCCAGCTCGTCGTCCGACAGATCAACAGCCTCTATGATGCCAAAGACGCCTCAATGACCCGATACTTGGAAAAAGTGCGGTCCCTACTTTGCCACTTCCGCGGCTACGAGGTCATGCAAATACCACGGTCGGAAAACAGCCACGCCGATGCCCTGGCCCGCCTGGCCTCCTCCATCGACGACAAGATAGGCCGCCGTGTTCCCGTCGAATTTTTGGCATCCCCGAGCACAAATGAGCAACCGGTCCTGGTCGCAACACAGGAAGCCTCTTGGATGGACCCCATTGTCCGGTACCTCACCATGGTCGAACTCCCGCCCAACCGCAACGAGGCCCGACGCATCCAACGCCAGTCCGCACGATACACCATGGCGCATGGCCACTTATACCGACGGGGATTCGACACCCCCCTCCTCAAGTGCCTCCCTACGGACCGGGGCATTGCGGTGCTCCGACAAATTCACCAGGGAATCTGCGGTAACCACTCCAGACCCAGGTCCCTAGCACATAAAGCCTTTCGGCAAGGATACTATTGGCCCACAATGCGCGCCGACTCTATGGCGATCACTCAACGGTGCGTCCCATGCCAACGGTGCGCTCCTGTACCTTATTCTCCTGCTGAGCGCCTTACTCCCATGCTCAGCCCCTGGCCCTTCTCTCAATGGGGTCTGGACCTCATCGGCCCCATGCCACGAGGAAAGGGCGGCGTTGAACACGCAGTCGTTGCGGTGGACTATTTCACTAAGTGGGCCGAAGCAAAGCCCCTCAAAACAATCACGGTCGCCCAGGTTGAGAGCTTCGTCTACCAGAACATCATCTGTCGCTTTGGTATCCCCCACACGATCGTCACGGACAATGGCACTCAGTTCGATTATGTCCGTTTCCGACACTTTTGCGATATCTATGGTATCCAGCTCTGCTTCGCCTCGGTGGCACATCCACAGGCTAACGGACAGGTGGAAGCCGTAAACAAGCTCATCAAACACAATCTCAAGGCTCGACTTCACGACACCCCGAAGGGCCAATGGTCCGACCTCCTATCTGATGTTCTCTGGTCATATCGGACATCCTATCGAACATCCACACAGGAGACACCCTTTGCCTTGACTTTCGGGACCGAAGCTGTCGTACCCGTGGAAATCGGGGAAACCTCTTATCGAGTACTATCCTATGATCCACAAGAGAATGCGGAGCTCCTCACACAAAATCTCAACTTCATTGAGGAAAGCCGTGAACAAGCCAATCTCTGCAACATGGCGCACAAACAGCGAATCGCTCACTACTACAACTCTCGCGTTCACAGACGCAGTTTCTAGGTCGGTGACTGGGTCCTTCGCAAGGTTAGCCTGGCCACTAGGGAGCGTGCTGATGGGACCCTCGGGCCCACGTGGGAGGGCCCCTACCTGGTCACTCGAATTTGTCGTCCAGGCACTTATGAGCTCCAGACTACGGATGGACGGTCGCTTACACACCCGTGGCATGCAGATCATCTCAAGTTGTTTTATAATTAAAAACACACCCCATGTACATTGCTTTACGCTTTTCTGTAATTCGACTTGGCTATCTCCAGTCGAACTTGCCTTTCCGGAAAAATGTTCTTTCATTTATCTAAGTGTTAGTCTAGTCCTCAACTACAAGTAGCCTATCCCCTATTGCCGATCGGCACTCCCGGTGACCCACACGGCACCTACTTTACCTACCGACACAAGCTTACTTGGTCCACACAGTCAAGTTCAATTAGCTTTCGCTATTACGATCTTATTTCGGTGGTTATGTCCATTACAGTTCGGGTTTATGATCATGAATGTTCGGTCCTTATCTAATCTACAACTCCGTGGATCGGCATGCCTACACATATGCGCAAAATCGCCAAGTACTCGCCTATCGGCAGTTCTCATTCAAAAAAAAAAAAAGCAATAGGGTGATACATGTCAACTTTGCCAAGTACAATTTTATTACCTTTCAACTTCCGAGCTACATGCTACACGGGGCATCCCCCGGATTACAAAAATAAAGGAAACAAAAACGAGCATACAAACAGCAATCTACACGGCCCTCGGCCTCAAACTACCACCACCTCCTCGTCTGCCGCCTCAGCCTGGTCGGCAGTGGACGCCTCTGCAGCCTTCTCCGCACCGGCCGGCCGCTCGCCCTCGGCATTCGACGGTTGACCGTCCAGGGAGAAAGTCTTGGTCAGCGCAGGGGGCTCATCCATCCACGGGAAGTTGAGGGGGACCCCTGGATTGAAGTACAACACCCGTTGTATGCAATCATCTTCCACTTCGGCAAGCGCCAGGTCGAGATGATTCACATACACCGGGTCCGCCATGAAGTCCTCCAGGGTCTTCTGCCGATCGGTCGATAGCAGGACACGAAGCCGGTCCACCTCCCCCTGCAGCTCACCCCCATGACTCTCTCCTGCTCGTTCAGCTGCTGGGAGAAAGCGTGCACCGTCTCTTCACAGTCCTCTATCCCCTTCTCCGCCGCCTCCGCACGGGCCTTCTCCCGCTTGAGCTCCCCCTCCAACTCCACAACCCGCCTCCGCGCGGCATAGCCCTCCCTCTCCCGGGCACGCATCATTTCCTCCCTCTGCCGAGCGGCGCCCTGCTCGGCCTCTAGTCTCTGCATATGCCGCGCTGCCTTCTGCAGGGCCACGTATGTCTGCCCAAAGCACTGCCGAGACAATGCCACTTAGGAAAAAAACAAAACAACAAAAAATAAATAAATAAACAAACGCAAACAATACTGGGCGCAGGGCCCTGGTCGGTCGACAGGTACCGGCCGTCATTTCATGTCCTCGACCGAGGAACTCCACCTCAGTAAAAAACTTAGGGGACTTATGTTGACACCATATCGACCGACCACCCTAGCACAGGTCCCACCAGGACAGGAAGGCCGCCGACCGACCGCCTGATTGGCACCCTCACGACCCACGGTCCGCCGATCGGCACCATACTGCAGACCCGCCATTCGGCATCTGACAATGAACAGACAACAGCTGGCTGCGACAGTCACCTAACCAACTCTGCCACACCAACTCCCTGACGGAGGCAGGTTGGGACTCCAGCTGGCGCCTCATCTGGATGCCCAGGGCTTGTCAGGCGGCTCTCAGCCACAAAGCACCACCTGCTCCCATAACAGTAGCCCACCTACCGCAGTTATGGCTACAATAAATACCCTGAAACCCTTCACAAAGGTAAGACTCTCAGAACCGATCCAGAGCACTGTATTTACTTGCCGCTCGGCATTCAGATACTAACTTTGGCATCGGAGCCCCTTTGGCCGATACCACACCGGTGTCTAGTTTGCAGGATCCCTGCCGAACCACAACGCCCCCGGCGGGCCCGAGACACCACGCGGCTGGTCCTAGAACCCCCAGCGGGTCTCATCGAGTTGGTCATTTCAGGATCAAACAAAAAGTCAAGTATAAATGGTATAAAATAATATAAAATAATGCTTATTTGAGGACCTATCAAATACCCCCACACTTAAACTTTGCTAATCCCTAGCAAATACTAAAATTAAACTACGAATTCAAAACAAGTACCTTAACCGGAATTCGGGACGGGTCGTTACAGTTACTTACCAAGATTGGGGATCAGACCGACCTCATGAAGCAGTTGGGGTACCCGAAGCGCGTCTCAGTGACGCCATGGGGGAGCACAGACTTTCCTGACCCGCTCACAGGTCCTTCTCTCCTCGTCGATTGGGATCGCCTCGGGCGAAGTTCCAGCAAAAACAAAACACACCTCGATCAGTCACTTTCGCACCGACCCATACATAATTTACACATAATACAACAGGTCAGAAACCGACCCTCGACACCCAGATCCTGGAATGACGACGGGATGCTTCGTCCTCCCCAATCTCCCCCAACATAGATGAATTTGGCCTTGTAGGTCTTCTGGGAGGACAACAGACCGTAGATGAACTCCCCCCGAGCCATATTGTCCTTGCACCGAGTATGCACCCAACCAGTGCTTTGCTATTGCTGTGCAAATTCGTACAGGTGGACGCCCTGGGCGTAGGTCGGTGGCTTTTCTCCCGCTCTAGCGAATACGGCATATAAGCTGACCAGAATGATCCAGACATTCGGGTTCAGCTGACTGAGGGCCACACCCATCCCTCGGACCATCCTCCTTAGCTAGGGATGCAGTGGCAGCCAGACGCCATGACTACACAGCTTGGTGTAGAATAGAGCCCATCCTTCATGCGCCTCGCTTGGCAGCTCGGTGGGACCACTACCCGCAGCTCCACGTCTGCGGGCACTGCCCATGTCGACTGAAATTTCTTCACCGGCGCCTCCGTCTCCCAGCTCTCGTATGCGTCTATCGACCACACCACTGTGTCGATAGATCCCTCGGTCAGAACCTCAACCAGCTGAGCTGTGCTCACGCTGGCAGACCCTTTCCTACTGGTCTGGGCCTTTTCAACCCTTGAGTGACCGGACGAAGACACTCCAATGTGATCACCCTTGGCGGGTTTCTTAGCGGCTTGCCTCGTCGGTGTATCCTCCACCGAGGGGCCTACGTCCACTGAGGAGCTCTGTTGCTCTCCATCATCATAGTCATGTACCTCGTTTGACTAGTTATCCCTATCATACATTGAATCACTGCGAATAGAGACAGCAAAAAAACACCTATCGGTCACCGACCACTATTTTCCCAGAATCGAACCAATGTCCGAACACCCTTTCGTCCACAGTCCACACTAACAGGAACAAAAAATCAAAGAAAAAATAGTGAACAGCAAAGGACGGAGGTCATACCTTGTACTTAAGCGACGATCGTCCTCACCGGAAATCACACCACCGTGAAGTTTATCTAAAAATGCTCGTCAGAAATCGTCTCCACACAGATAAAACTCTCAACAAGCAAAGTGCGTGAAAATGAAAAGGGTTAAAAATGCCTTTTTCCACTATTTATAGGCGCAGGTCGGCAACCGAAGTGTCGCCGCTTTTCGCGTGACATTTATTACCTTGCCAGCTGTTTCCCACAGACCCCACGTGTCTTCTCGTTACTCGCTGGCAGCCAACGGTCATGAATCCCAACGGTCTTGTCGACTGACCTATGACATAGACGGCTCCTCGACTTCTGGACCTACTGACATGGCCCGGGCAGACTTTGTTTTCCCCGCCATACCGACCGACTCACATCTGATCTGTCCACCCACCGCTTTCTACCACCGACTACTCTGCTCGGTTAAATCACTTGCCTGAGAGACTTGGGGGATTGGAAGCATACACATCCGGTCTGGGGCACTCTTTTTTCAAGTCCCCAACCGAGAAATTCCACCACGGTCACGAACTAAGGTGACATCTGTTCATACCATATCGGCCCAGACCGACCAAGGGGCCGAGACCCAACAGATGGCCTAGTCCATTACCAAGTACAACAAGCCTAGGCCAACTCCAGAGGCCGAGCCCTCCGTCGGTCTGCACGACGGCCCAGACCGACCGATAGGTGCATCACTCTATTAGCACCATGCCACGGACAGACTCCGGGGGACCACCCTCTGTCGGTCGATACGTCAGGCCCAGACCAACATGAAAGCCCAACACCTCCACCCAACACAAGCCCAAGGGGTTCAGGCCCACTCAGACAAAGCAAATTCTAATAGGGCCTGGCTAGCACCGACACGTGGACGACTCATACACGTGTCGACCCCACAACAGCTGACATTTGTCCCACATCGGGAGAACGTATTTATTATACTCGCCACACCGATACAAAAAGGGGTTCATTTGGCATATAAAGGTAACTAAGCATTTACTATTGACAACTACTTTGACAATACACTTATTACCACTCCTTACCACACAGACCAACCACTAATTTGGGCGTCGGAGTACCTTTGGGCTGGTACTACATCGGTGCCAATACTCTGACCGACCAACCAGTTTTCTCCCTTTTCAAGTCTATTCCAAGACACGTGGCAGAGCAGCATTCACTCTCTAAATTGGCACATTTTGTGCAACAACACAGTGGATTGCTAGCTATGGTATTTTCTTCCCGTCTCTTCTAGAGATTTTGTCTTTGCTGAGATTGGGATAGAATGAGACTGGTAGTTGTGGTATTACGACGAAGGGTGACTAGTTGCTTCCATGATGCAACGGCTATGGAGGAGAGGAGAGGTGCATTTGGCGGAGCTGTGGAGGAATTGAGATGAAGGAGATGAAGGGAGACTAGTGCGATTGAGATGCTTGGATTTCTTCGATCTATTTTGATTTCTATTTCTTCCTAGGATTTCTTTTTAGAATTGATTTTTTAATTTAGTAATTATAAATAAATAAATTATAATAAAAAATAGATGATAATAAACGACATTCCGCATCCACTGCTACATAGATTTAAAATAAATAACATGACATTCCACATCAACTACCACATAAAGTGATCATTAAATGTGGGTAATTTAATATATCCAAATAACATTGTGTACTCTTATATTTTAGTGTTAAGAAAAAATAACATTGTCGTCCATAAGAAAATGTTATGTAGGCCATGTTTAAAAGCTGTATGGGCATTTGTAAATCACACTCTATTCCAAGTATAATCCTATTTATATTGATGGATTCTAGTTGTATTTGTAAATATAATTTCCCGTTGTTAAAAAATGAAACAAATATTGGCAATGTATATGAAAATTGAATGGATGTGAAACGCATGTGCATTATTAACTAGGTGGGACATGTTTTTCAATGACTACTTGTTGGTATATCAACTTGGCAAAAGCTAGACATAATTACTCGTTTTTCAATGACAACCTGTTGGGTATGATAATCCCGATCCACTCATATCACATTACGTGTGAACAAATCAACACACGTGTTGACAATATTGAGTAAGAACTGTATATATATATATATATATATGAAAGCATTTGGGGTTAAGAAGCAAAAAACAGTAAGTAAATATTGAAGATGAGTAATGGAAAGAGCAAGGTTCTAGTGGTAGGTGGGACTGGGTACATAGGGAGAAGGATTGTGAAAGCAAGCATAGCCCAAGGCCACCCAACCTATGTCCTTCAAAGGAGAGAGCTTGGCTTTGACATAGAAAAGCTGCAGATTCTCTTCTCCTTTAAGAAGCAAGGGGCTCACCTTGTGGAGGGCTCATTTTCTGACTTCCAGAGCCTTGTGGATGCTGTCAAGCTTGTTGATGTTGTCATTTGTGCCATGGCTGGGGTGAAGTACCTTTTGTTACAGCTCAAGCTTGTTGAAGCTATCAAGCAAGCAGGAAATATTAAGGTGATTCAATAACTACTTAATTAATTAGTACAAGTTCCATCTCAACTCCATCATTATACATGGATATATAGAAGAAGAACGAAAAAGGAAGAAGGAAGAAAAAGAAGAGCACATACCCTGAAAGTAAAGGAAGAAAGAAAGATAAAAAGGAAAAAAGATAAAAATATATAAAAATGTAATTTTAAGAAAGAAATAATTTATTTTACCACGTAGGCCTCTATATCACTCATTTAAATTAAATGAATGGTGACTTCCACATATGACATGTGGTAATTAACAGATTATTTAAGGAAATTGTAAATGCGCATATATATGAAAGGAGGAAATTTTGGAAATTTTCAATACAATATGTCATTTTGAACTTAAAACATCTTCTACAAGCTTATAAAAACCTAGGGTAATTTGTATATTTGTCATATATATATATATATATGACAAAGGTAAGAATTACGGAATAAGGTTTTCTATGCTCTCACCTTCATCTTATGCATTCCCTCATCTTCCCCACTTATCAAATTGGCTAAATTAAAACAGAATGTATCGACATACACAAATTGAGACTTGCAAAATAAGAAAGATAAAGTACGAAAATCAATTCCCGATATGTATGAACTAATTCTTTTCAAAAAAAAAAAAAGATATGTATGAACTAAGAAACCTAGCTATGGTATTATCTCTCCCTTTCACTTATGGCCATTTTGGTGCAGCGTTTTTTACCATCAGAGTTTGGAATGGATCCACCACGAATGGCGCACGCACTTGAACCGGGAAGAGTGGTATTTGACGACAAAATTATAGTGAGAAAGGCAATAGAAGAAGCTCAAATACCATTTACTTATGTATGTGGTGCATGCTTTGCTGGTTTTTTTGTTGGTAACCTTTCACAGATGGGAGCACTCGTTCCTCCAAAAGACAAAGTCATTATATATGGAGATGGTAACACTAAAGGTACAGATTATATTTTATTTACTAATTAATCAGCCATTTTAATAGAGATAATACTTGCTTCTCATTTTACTAGTACATCCTTTTACCATTAATTGGAATTATCTAATTGTGATTATATATATGTTATAATCGAAGCCATTCAACTCTTAAATAAATATTTTAAGATTATTTACTCAAAAAAAATCAATAAAATTATATATCTTTTACTCATTCTATATATATTGATGTTTTGCCATGGGAATCTCAACCGTTAACAAAACTGTTGATTTATTTAATAACAGAAAGTGGTCGGGAATGAGTTGTTAGGAAATTAATCATCCGTCACGTAAGTACTAGGAATAAAGATGGAAGAAAGGAAATAAAGAAGCCAAGAACACAACAGATTTAACGAGGTTCGGTCATATATCTTGTCTACATTCTCGGAGAGTTCCCACCTTCACTATGAGAGAATACAAAATACAATATTACACCACTCAAGTTTATACCTAACTTGAGCCCTTGTATCCAATAGGATACCCCTTGTACACCCTCTCTCAACCTAGAAGATCACTCTACCCCAAGAGCTATGCACACTCTTAAAACACTCACAACTCACCTTGCTTCTATATCCGAAAACCCTTATATATAGTTCCTCTCATTCACTCACTTGTGATGTGTTCTCCTTGATGTTCAAATGTGGTCAAGATCTCCTCCTTATATAGTACTTAAGGAAGTCTCTAGATCTATTCATTAAAGCTCCATCCACCCACCTACTTCATTTATTGAATCTTCCAACTACTCCCTTCATGAACATTCTACACCTTTCTTGGGTTCATACACTTTAATCTAGAACCACAAATATGTTCTAGATAAAGCCCAATAATATGGAAACCCAAATGCATATTATACTTTAGTATTGGACCTGAATATTTTACATGAGTACCTTTCCCTTACGGAAATCGAACTCGTGTCTTGGACCCTCCAATGTTTTTAAATTACGAATTCTTGAAATGATGATATAATTAGAAAATAAACTGTTCTGATTATGATATACGTATAAAAACGATCCGATAAAACGAAAAAAAGTATGTACTATGATGAGATATAACGAGAATGGAACGCTAACTATATGTTTTTTATATTATATATATTATTAATTATCTTAATTTTTTTAATTTTTCTTGATTTATTATGCAGTAACTTTTATAGATGAAGATGATGTCGCAATATACACACTAAAAACGATCGATGACGTGCGAACATTGAATAAAACATTGTATCTTCGTCCACCAGAAAACATGTTAACTCACAAACAGTTGGTCGGGATTTGGGAATCTCTTACTGGAAAGAAACTGAAAGAGATCACTATTTCTGAAGAAGCCTGGCGAACTTCTATGAAAGGTAGGCAAACGTACCTAGTGAATATAGTTCATTTTTTTTTAAAAAAAAATTCATCATAGTAAGTAACCAATGATTCGATTGAATTTATTATACATAAAATAATATTACAATTTAATAATTTATTTTGTAATTTCTCCTATTAATGATCCTTCCTACAAAAAATTATTAAAATTAGAAAATCGTTTGATTATTTGATTATTAACATTTATGTGTTATTTGACGGACTATGTTCATCTTGGTATTTGGCTATAGTATTAGATAGCTAAATGATTATCAATTTAATTAGATAAATTTTTGTAGGAATCATTTTCAAATGGTCGGTTTTTTAGCATTCCTATACATATATATTGTGTACCGATCGATAGATAAACCTGTACTAATAATGTACTGCATGCATGCAGGTATGGAGTATGAAGACCAGGTAGTAGCTGGGCATTTGTATCACCTTTTCTATGAAGGTGTTCTTACAAATTTTGAAATAGGGGAAGAGGGACAAGAAGCGTCGAGGCTTTATCCAGAAGTACAATACATTCGCATGGATGAATACTTAAAATTTTATGCATAAAAATATATATCGCGTGGTGTAACTCATCTGGTTTACTTTCGTACACAATTTCTGCATGCATTGCTTTTTTGTGTGTAATACAACATTCACTTTAGTTTTTTTCTTTTTTTATTGTTGGTATGACTTTCTGAGTAAATGTTCTATTATTTTAGTTAGGAGGACGCACCAATCTAATTTTTAAATTGATTAAATTTATTTATTAGATTTTTTTTTAAAAAATTATTTAATAGTATGAGTGAATTTGATTAATAAAGATAAAGATATACCTAGTTAAAGGGACGTAATAAGACTTATCCCTCGAGTATATATATATACACACACGTAAGCACTTGATAAAAAGAAAATTTTTTTTACAGTAAATGCATCAATTACTCCTACAAAAGCCCCAATTTCAGCATTGAAATTTTCAAATTTTTTCAAATTATCAAAACACAAAAGAATTCTCTAATCCTCAAATTTCCATAACCAAAATTCTATATTCAATTTCTATTTAAAGCTAAGATTTGAGAGTAATACCTTATACTTTAAACATTTGAGAATGAAAAAACCCAACAAAGTTTTGAAAAAAAAAAAAGAAAAGAAGAGAGAATTGAGCTGAGGAAGAAAATTATGACTTTGTCTGTCTGCTCAGGTGTGTGTATGAGATTTTTTTTTTTTTTTAAATGCGTAAATTGTAAATGGTTGATTGAATTGAGCTGGGTTAAACCAATAATCCCAAAGGACCTAACTTGGGTGGGAAGAGTTATAAGTCCTCCCATCTCAAGGCAAGCATGTGTTTGGAAAAAAACAACATTGTGTCCATAGCTACAGAGACCATATTTATACATCATATTTGTAAACTACATACACATAAATCCATATATGAGAATTTATCTACGGGGTCCGGTGGGGTCTTCGCCCCCATCACTAATATATAATAAAAACATATATATCTTATTAGCAATATGTATATGTATATATATATATATAATATTAAAAAGATATATGTTTTTAGCAATATAAATATATATAATATTTTTATTAGAGATATTTAATTTTAAATTGAATATTGATTTAAATTACTTAATATATATTTTAATTATAAAAATATATCAAAAAATTAAATATAAAGTATCAATTTAAAAAATAAAAATAAAAAAATTATCAAGGATAATTATATAATAAATAAGTAATATTATGACATATTTTTAAATTTTTTATTTTGTTTGATAATATTTTATGTAAGACCCTCTTAAATTGAAGGCCGACTATATAATGTCATGTAAAAACACATGCATGCGCATTATTGACTGGGTGGGGCATGTACTTTGCCAAAAGCTAAAGACAAGATCTTTATCAGTCTCTTGGCTCTGAAATTCTCAATACTCATATCACATTTCGTGTAAAAAGAACAACACATGTGTTGACAAATATGATGTAAGAAGTGAAAGATTGAAGCTGAGTAGTGGGAAGGCGAAATATATAAGTCTCGATTTAACAAAAAATATATATATATAAGTCTCGCCGCCAAAGACTTTCACGATGAAATTTTAAACGTTGTGGCTAAGGGAGATCATTGTCTCCAGATCACTTACCCCCAATTTTAAAATGGGTTGGGGGAGATGATTTGGTTTGATTGGAGGGATTGGTGTGATGTCAATTAAATAGAACATTTTGTAACAATGGCTTCAATTTGCTTTATTTGTTGGGGGAAAGAAAAATGCTTCAATTTTCTAGATTTAGATTGTTGGGTGAAGAAAAAGTGTTGGTTTGTGTTGTTAGGTGAGGAAGAAAAAGAAGGCTTGATTGAGTGTGTTGGTATGACTTTTTGGGTGAAGAAAAACACTTCAATTTCGAGGTTTGATTTGTTGGGTGAAGAAAAAGAAGTGGATTGGTATGATATTGACTGTAGTTTGAATCATCTTTAGTGTAATTATTATAACCATACGAAAGGAGAATTGGCAAATCACTGTTTATTGGCAGTGATTTATCAATTTTGCTACTTTGTTTTTTGCTAAATTACTGTACGTCAAAATTACTCCTTTTTTTTGCTAAATCACTGTTTATCTACAGTAATTTATCAATTTTACCCCTCTCATTTTTTTTTCCTTCTTTTTTTTTTTTTTTGATCAAGAAGTGAAAAGATTCATAGAAAGGAAGGAAGCAGACAAACCGCAGATTACAAAGCGAAACTGAAAAAAAAACTCACAGAAAGGAAACTAAAGAAAGGGTCCGGGGTAAAGACGCAGGACAAGCCATAAAACCGTCCACCCGCAGGCCCAGCAAAAACAAAACTCAACTAGGGGGACAGGGAAGACCATCATTGTTTAAAACAAGCACTAAAAAGGATGGAGGGCGGTCAATCCAGACTTCCCTGCACATTCTCCGTCGAGCTTGAGTGGCTAAGGTATCAGCTACCTTGTTTGTACTCCGATGAGACCAACTGAACCGGATATGCTCAAAGTGGGTCCGCAGAGTACGGAGTTTAGTCAGGAAGGGGAAAATTTCCCAGTTTCCACGATCAATGCTACCAGAGATGCACTTGATTAGAGTTTGGGAGTCCGATTCTACAATGACATCTCGGAGCCCACGATCTCGGGCAAAAGAGACTCCAGATAAGATGGCCCAGGCCTCAGCAATAAGGGCGGTTCTGGCACATTTTTGCTCACAGAAAGCCCCACAAAAAGCACCCTCAGAACTCCGAATAATTACCCCAAGCCCAGCAGGAACATCCGGCCCCACCCAAGAAGCATCGCAGTTTATCTTTGAAGTCGAGCCCGTGGGGGGATTCCAAGAGGTAGGGCCCACCAGAGGAACACTCGGAAGGCCAAGAGCAGAACGAGGCATAGTAACATGAGACCAGAACTCAGAGACATACCTGGAAATATCGTGGATGATTCTCCTGGGATTGAAAGGCTGGCCCTCAAAAAGATACTTACACCGATGCTTCCAGATTACCCAGCAAGTGAAAGCAATGACAGAAGCTGTCCAACTCCGATCACTCCCGGCACCCACCGAACGAGAAAGAACGGTATGCAGCCAGCATTCAAAAGAGGTCACTTGCGTTACATCAATCCGGTAGTTAAGGAGACCGCCAAACCAAATACCAATCACTCCAGGGCAGCAGAGGAAGAGATGTTCGGTAGTCTCAGGAAAGGACTCACAGATAGGGCATAATTGGCCGTGCCCCAGATGACGCCGAAAAAGATTTGCCCTGGTAGGAAGGTAATTCCGCAGCGATCGCCACAAGAACTCGATGACCCGCGGATTTGCTTTGAGATTCCATATGAGGTTCCAAAGATCAACCGGAAAAAGATTGGAGCTGGAAGCCCTAGTTAACACAGTGGAACACTGGGTGGAGGGATTTTTCCTTAGCCAAAAATAACCAGACTTAACACTGTAGGTACCTGCCTTGCAAAGGGGCCATATGAGCCGGTCCTCGTCATCAGGGCTTCCCAAAGGGATTGAGAGAATGGCCCTACAATCGGAAGTAGAGATCAGGGGCTCAATGCTCGCGAGATTCCAAGAGTGAGAAACGGGATCAATGATGTCAGCCACAGGTTGTGAAGGGCAAATCAGGTCGGGAGATGATTATGTAGGTGATAAACAATATCGCAATACTTACCAAAAGTAATTGCCAAAAGTAATTGCCAGGTCGGGAGTAATTGCCCCATATCATCATATCATCACCTAAATAATTACCTGTCATCATCATCATGTCCTCATCATATCCTCATCATATCATCATATCCTCATCATATCATCATATCATCATCATGTCCTCATCACATCATCACCTACATAATCATTTATCGGCAAATCATTTATTGGCAATTACTTTGGCAATTACTTTTGTAAAGAATCATATTTATTAATAACTGTCACCGATGTAATTATTTATTTTTTAATGTAAATAATGATGTTTTGATATGTACAAAATCTATTATAGTAATTTGATAGTCCCACAGCAACACTCGGGTCTTCGTACAAGTGTGTTCTAAAGATTGTAGATTTTTTGTCACTAAATATTATAATTTAGTGATATTTTGATCTCGAAATTTACTCTTATTTAACAAGATTGATAACTAACATGACCCGATTATGAATTATTTCCTGATAAATGGTTTTTATGACTCGATTATGAGGCTTTCTCAAAATATGACCCGATCATTATTTGTTTATTCTTAAAAATGATGTCACCTTGAATCTGTATCTCTAAGTTTTCAAAAATGAATGGTCGACTTCTTAAACAAGGTAGACACGTTTAGCGTTCTCGTTATTAAAGTGAATGGTTTATGCACAGTGTTTTAAAAAATTTCTCTATTTACAAAATGAATTAATATCTCCTTAAATCATGTTAGCTACTAATTTAGAACCTGCCCTAATACTAGATGAACTAATAATTATGTTAAATAATATATTTAGCCAGTTCTGATTTGGAAATAGTGTGCTAATTAATATAATTAATGCTTCATTAAACTTATAAGATATAATACATTGTAAAAAAATCATATAGGCCCTCACTAATATGTAAATGAATTATTTTTTGATAAATGGTTTTTATTATTCGCCTATGAGGCCTTCTTAAAATATGACCCAATCTTTATTTGTTGATTCTTGAATTTAATATCATCTTGAATCTCCATCTGAAACAACCATTCCTAACAATGTACGCTTCTCATATTAAAAAAAAAAAAAAAAAAATCTATAATGTATGCTTCTATCCTAGCGATATGAGCAGCAACCAGATGCGCTGCCTTCTTGGCTTGGCTTGGCTTGTCTTGCAGGCGCGTGCGGTCCCCACGCGCAGACAGCCTCATTGGCGTGTGTGGTGGCCTCTCGGTATCAGGTCAAGATGAAAAATGTCTATTTTTAAATCCTGAATATAGTGGCATAGGTTTTAAGACAATTGGACATTATTTGAGTATATTTATGAATTTATGATAATATATGCATATATTTAAAATTCGAATTAAATAAAAGAATTAAAGTAATTGGTTTTTCTATTATGAAATTATGGTTATTATGGGTATATGCTTACATATGCTTATCATTGGAGTTTTGTAAAATTAAGGAATGGGTGTTTGAAGGTATATTTGATTGTATAATATGAATATTACGTGTTATTTAAATTCTTAATAAAATCCTAAAAATGATGGAATATTAATATAAGGCTATTTTGGGTCCTTAATGAATTATGATGAACTATGATGAAATAGAAGAATGATAAGAAAGTGATGATGGCTTGATTTAAGTGATTATGTTTGAATTCCAATAAATGATTATGTAGGTGATGATATGATGAGGATATGATGAGGACATGATGATGATGACATGATGCTCTGTATATATGGTGGTAGATGTGATGATAATGTGATGTATGTTGTGTGCATAATAATGATGTGACTATGAGTATTATGTATATAAATAATTAAAGGATAATTTTATAGTGATATGTCATATGTTATAGTAATCATAGTATATATTTGAGGTTGTAAATTGTGACAACTAAATAAATAAAAGTAAAACTGAAATGGGTGGAGCTCGTAAATACCACTATTTGTTAGGGGGTGTGAGCTGGACGTGCGTGGTAATTCTACAAGAGTAGACTTAATTTGGTTAATTTGTTAGCTTGTGAAAATTAATAAAGTAAAGAAATATCTCTTGTCTCACAAGAGTTGTCAGATGAGAGTAGAACCGACCCAATTTTCTTACATGATTGATATGGTAATGATTTGATTACGTTTTAATGAAATTTAATGATTTTTTGGAATCACTGAAACATACGAGATTTTTTTCAAACGATGGTCAGATAAAAAACTCGGTTTAAAATTGGAGTTAATTGGAAATCAGAGTCAAGATTATTAAATGATTTATGTGAGGAATGATTTAAACTTGCTTTTCAAATGATTATTGATGATTTTTAAGGGCAGATCTTAGCGTCCTGAGTCTGTAGATATGCAATATGCAAACAACAGAGGTTGAAATAGATCAAATACGGGTCGAAATTAATTAGGGGCATTATGGTAATTTTGAGATAAGAGGTAATTTGGTAATTTTACTATTTTAACATGTGAATCATGTGCATTAATCTATAAAGGTTTAGTATTCTACCTCCAAAAACTTTCCACCGACCTACATGTGTATAAGTATATGTGTGCATGTGGGTTTGGGGCATTCAGAGATGGCTAGCCGAAAGCCATGAAGGTGCTAGCCATGAGAGAAAAACCAGAGAGGACGAGGGAGAGAACCATGGAAAGAGAAGAAAAAATAAGAGAAAGATGGAGATAAAGAAGAAAGGAAGAAACAAACGGAGAGAAAGAAATGGAAGGAAGGAGACGAAATTTGAAACCATCGATTTGGGTTCTTATTTTTGAAAACTTGTATCAGGCTTGGAAACTTGGTCACAAGTTTCCTATCTGCCTTCTGTGTAACGACCCGTCCTGAATTATCTGAATTAATTAAGAATTAATGATGGATTAGCGAGCCTAATCGAGGATTAGACGAGGATTAACGGACGTTCAGGGCGAAATTACGATTTAGCCCTTAAACTAAGGTAAAAAGTTGACTTTTGACCTGAGAGGTCCGATGGTCGAGGGTCGAGAACCGTTACGTAGATCGAGACAATACGAATCCGTAGACAGGCGGCACGTCGAATTCGGACGTTCGATGGAAAAGTTACGGTAAACAAAAGTTAGAGGCAACTATTGCAAAAATTTTGAGACGGGTAAAAATTGTCAATTAGTGGGCCCAGATATTTGGGGCAGGCCCAATGAATGAGTGACAAGTGTCACCCATCCATTGCCCACCATTTTCCATACATGCATATCCATCTCCTTTTCCTGTTCAATCATTCCACCAACCTGAACAACCCCAGTGAACCCAATCCAAACCCTTCCTATCTGCATCCATCTGAGGCCATGAGAGGAGCTGAGGATGATTGAGAGGATGAGAAGATGGTGGCAGACGGCTAGCCTCCGTGGACGGCGGTGGATTGCACGGCCAAGGTAAAACTGTTTCCCCTGTATGTTCTTGAATTTCAAATTTGGGTTTTGGACGTTAGGAAGCTTAGATGTTGTTTAGGATGGGTTTAGAGGATTGGTAGGAGGTCTAGGAGACGGTTTTGGAGGCTGAGGACGGCTGAGAAAGCTAGGAAGGGCGGCTGGAGGATTTTCGATGGCTCCATACTGAATTCCCATTTCGGCCAGGTTAGTCCAAATCGATCCTCCCAATCTCTTTCTAGTGATCCTAGGAACCTATTGGAACCCTTAGGATGAAGCTTTGACACCTGGGAGTGCCCTAAACCTAGAATGAAAGTTTTTGTTCAAAATGGTTTTCAGAACCAATAGATTTTAGGATTGGTTTCTAGGTTTTGAGGACATGGTTGGATAGGAAATGAGGAGAGGATTGTATAGGTAGGGGTGGTAATGGGTCGTGTCGTGTCGAGTTCGTGTCGTGTCATGAATTCTGTTTTACCCATTTATGCCCAACCCGAATTCGACCCGTTTAATAATCGTGTAAAGAATGTCCAACCTAAACCCGACCTGTTAATGACCCACGTAACCCTTGTAACCCATTTAACCCATTTAATAAACAGGTCATACTCAAAACTCAATTAACCTATGACCCGTTTGACCCATTTAACCCGTTTAACATGTTTAACCTATTCAAATTATAAGATTTAATAGATATTTAGGTAGGTAAATGGGTAGATATATGGGTTAGTAATGACACTATTATTAAATGGGTTAATATATAAGTCAATATACGGGTTAACCTGTTAACCCGAAATCTACCTATTTATTAAACAGGTTAATAGGTCATTATACGAGTTAACAGGTTGACCCGAAACCCACCCGTTTAATAAACGGGTCATAACGGGTTGACCCGAAAATGACCCGAAAATGACCCGAAATTTTAATCGTGCGGGTTGACTCTGATAAATTTCGTGCAGGTTTCGATTCGTGTATCAAGTCGTGTAAAAAATTGTCACCGTTGTGTATAAAAGTTGGAATGGACGAAAAAGGACGAAAATTGAAGAAGATATAGCCCGGTCCAGGAGAACCGGGTTTCAGGGTGGACCGAACCGGCTGGTTCGGACCGGCTGTCGCAAGGTCAGGGATGACCCTGTTCCTAGGTGCGTGGCTCCCACGTGTAGGGGCTTCTTGTGGGTGCATGGCCCACTTTTTGGGGAAGGTTCCAACATGTGAAATCATCATTTCGATGTAAAGAACATTTTGGGACTGATTTCGTGTCGATCGGACATCGTTTCGATATAGTTCAAGACTTCTGAATGTTTAGGATCCACTTTAAAAAAAGTTAAAAATTCTGGAAAATTACGAGGATTTAGTGAGGGGTTATTTAAGGCGTTAGTAACCCTCTATTACTATTTGGACAGGATTGAAAGTTCCGATGATGGTGATTTGCCCAGGAAGACGTTTTGGCACGCATATCGAGGCACGGCTTCAGACAGTCTGTGAGTAGACCTTTCTTTCTAAACTGATGCATGCATAAATGTTTTATAAGTGTTTTAATACATGGTTTGTGATGCCATGAGTGTGTTTGTTTGTGGTAGCTAGTATTTACGTATTTGCACGTATTTCGAGATTTCTAATTTTATACGATGCTTATACGTGCTAAGTTTTCTGTGAGGGTTTAATGAATGATTTTTGAATTTAGAAATATGAAATCGGACATGAGACCCCTTTTATTGGAACCCTCGAACTTAGAGTCCATTTGATTTGATGAGAAATCGGGCTTGAGGCCCATTTGAGTTATACGATCGGGCCGAGGGCCCCGTTGGTTTACAAATTCGATTTTGAGGCCCAGTTGGTTGTAATCTCGGGCTTGAGGCCCCTTTGACCATGGTATCGGGCTTAAGGCCCCGTTGATTGTGAAATCGGGCTCGAAGCCCCGTTGATTTATGGTATCGGGCTCGAGGCCCCGTTAGTTGTGAAATCGGACTCGAGGCCCCGTTATTGTGGTATCGGGCTTGAGACCCTGTTGATTGTGAAATTGGGCTTAAGTCCCAGTTTGATTTATGAAATGAGAATTCGGGTTTGAGACCCTGTTGAGCTGTGGATTTAGGCCGAGGCCTGTGAAATAGGATTTGAATCGGATTCGAGGAATCCCTTTGAGAATCGGGTATGAGACCCAGTTGAAATATGTTTTGAGAAAGAAAGTACTTGAAATATATATACCCTCCACATGCGTTGATTGGTCTCCTCCAGCCGTCGACCTGAAGAGTCATGATCCACTACCCGAAGTTAGTATCCCCATAGAGAGCACATTCCGGAAGTGGGAGTTATGATATGGTCTTGGACTGGGTTCAGAGACAGCCATCTAGACGTCGTAGATCCTGGATGTTGGATAGAGCCTCCCAGATGGAGAATTCCTGAGAGTAGACTCGGTGTGAGACCCCGAGTAGTGTGCACACTTATATATAGATGAATCGTGACATATATCGGGGATGTGTTCCCTAGGGGCTGTGTGCCCCGAGTTTGCATCTTCTCGGAAGTGCCGAGGATGGGTTATACGTATGTCTATACATATAAGGTTTTCTTACAGAAAATGATTTGGGGGCGGAGACCCCGTGTTCTATGTTTTGAAAAGAGGTTTGGGGCAGAGACCCCATGTTCTATGTTTTGGCTATGGTTTTGGGCTGAGACCCACGTACGTTGATTTGGGCTGAGCCCCTACAGAAACTGGTTTTGGGCTGAGTTCCCATGTACTTGCTTTACGGTTTCGGGCCAAGGCCTAAATGGTTTTGTTAACGTTTTGATAAATGATTTTCGAATGCATGCATGTTTTCCATGAAGGGCATAAATATATTTTGATGAAAATGTTTTATTAAAATATTTGTTTTGTTCACTCACAACTTTTGATGTTTTGAATGCCCTTCAGGTTGATCGCGGATGCGGGCTGTAGCATAGATCGAGACATCACAATCCTGGCGCCCTCTGGATGTCCCGGTTGGGCTAAGGACGGAATTATCCCTAGTCTGACACTTCGTGTTAGATGGGAGCAGGAACGTCCCACGTTAATCCCGGGGGATTTGGGACGTGTACTGTCATTCTGGATGCTATGTGAACAGCTTCGGCTAAAAAATATGGGATATAGACTTATGAAATAGCATAGGGCGAAACTCGAAGGTTGATCAAAAAATCAAGGTATGTGTTCTAGGTTTCTCGTTCTTACCCAGTTTTATGATCATAGATCCACACTTGACCTAGGATAGAGTAGATGGGAAGTTGAACGGATGAAAAATAATGAAAAAAGAAGATTTTGGGACCGAGCTAAGCCACCTCGGCGGGGCCCTGGGCGGTGATCTGTGGGCTGACCCAGTTACAAGGTAGACGATGAATTGTTGCAGGGGTGTGGCCCCTATGTACAGAGTGCCTCACTAGCACGTGAGGGCATGTGTAGTGGTCTCTCCTCGTCTGGTCAAGAAGAAAATTGTCTATTTTTGAATGCTGAATATATTGGTATAGGTTTTGAGATGATTGGATATTGTTTGAGTATATTTCTGAATTTATGACAATATATGTATATATTTAAAATTAAAATTTAATAAAGGAATTGAAGTAATTGGTTCTTCTATTACGAAATTATCGTTATTATGGCTATATGTTTACATATGACCCATATGTTTACATATGCATATCATTGAAGTTTTGTAAAATTAAGAAATGAGTGTTTGAAGGTATATTTGATTGTATTATATGAATATTATGTGTTATTTAAATTCTTAATAAAATCCTAAAAATTATAGAATATTAATAAAAAGCTATTTTGAGTCCTTAATGAATTGTGATGCTCTATGATGAAATAGATGAATACTAAGGAAGTGATGAAGGCTTGATGTATGTGATTATGTTTGAATTCTAATAAAGTTATGATGATTATGTAGATGATGATATGATGATGACATGATGTTGTGTATATATGATGATAGATGTGGTGACAATGTGATGTATGTTGTATGCATAATAATGATGTGACTATGGGTACTGTGTATATGAATAATTAAAGGATAATTTGTGGTGATATGTCTTATGTTATAGTAATCTTAATATGTATTTGAGGTTGGAAATTGTGACAACAATAGAAATAAAAGTAAATCTGGAATTGGTGGAGCTCGTAAATACCTCTACTTATCGGGGAAGTGAGCTGGACATGGGCAGTAACCCTACAAGAGTGGACTTAATTTGGTTACTTTGTTAACTTTTGAAAATTGATAAATTAAAGAAAAATCCCTTATCTGAAAAAAGTTTTTGGATGAGAGCAAGACCGCCCCAATTTTTACGTCATTTAGGGACGCATCCTATCAACTTGGCATCAAAGCTTGGACATTGGATTCTTGAAATATGAGCCTTGTGTTTTAATCAATTTTCTTGCATGATTGATATGGTAATGATTTGATTGTGTTTTAATGAGGTTTAATGGTTTTATGGAATCACTGAAACGTACGACAATTTTTTTCAAATGGTGGTTGGACTAAAAATTCGGTTTGAAATTGGAGTCAACTCGAAAGGAGAGTCAAGATTATTAAATGATTTATGTGACAATGATTTAAATTTGTTTTTCAAATGATTATTGATGATTTTTGAATGTTAAATGAAATTCGAAGTGGATATGTATTGTGGTGGACAATCTCAGACTAGAGCTAAGGCTCCTATCCGGATATTAGTATTGTGATAACTACTCAGACATCGGGTTAGGCACATTCCCTGACTCAATAGTGGTTGGTATTAGACGACAGACTGGGCCATTTTCTTGAGACTGGTACTTTAATAATGGCTTAGACGTTGAGCTGGGCTTCTTTCCTAAGTCGGTTTTCACTCGGATGTCGAGTAGGGCTCCTTTCCCGAGGGATATTTGTTTGAATGATGTGTTGGTGTTGTTTTCGGATGTGACTCAGATGATGTTTATGGATGGTACTTGAGATAGTAGCTAGTTGAGTTTGGTTATGGATTGGTTGACAATAAGTTAAGCTTGGTTTATTGTGCTCCTGACTATGACTCGAAAGATGCAAAGAGTAAGGTTGGTCATGCGAATTAGTTAAGACTATACGGGATTTCGATATTACTTGTTTCTACATAGAGTTGGGAATCAATGTGTGCAATTTTATTTTGCATGCATACTTATTTGTTTTAAAAGCTTTCTATGTGATTTCGATGACGTTTAATTGTTTATAATTTTGTGTGATTGTTGGATGATTTTACGAAGATTATGTTATAACGCGTTTTACGAGGTTTGGGTAAAGTGTGTTTGGGTTTAGGCTCATATTTGGGACTTGATTTTTAGTTACGAAATTAACATGTGTTATGTATATATGATTTTTCGATACTCGTGTATTGTGATATGATGAGCTAGGCTCCGGTTCCCAAGTAGTGTGCCTATGGGTAAGTGCAATGGATAAGATGGTTGATATTTAGTTTCGAAGGAGGTGTTGGCTATATATGATTGTTGTGATGACTTATTTTTTACTGATGCAATGATTTATTGATGCTTTTGACAGTTTAATGCTGCTTTTGACTTACAGATTCTTTTCACGTATTTCGAGGCTATGAACGATGTTTTGTTTTAAATGGCTTTATAAACCAGTAGATTGATTGCTTTTTAGGAACTTAGTAGTCCAAATTAAGTTTAAACATTGAATTTGTTCTAAAATTTCGAAGATGACATTTTTTTAAAGCATGGTAGGTTGTAACAACCCGGAATTTTGAAGAAAATAAAAATTACAATTTTACCCCTAAAGGTCAAATGCTGACTTTTTTACTTAGACATTTTCTGGGCTATCGGTGAGGACCGTTGCGTAGGTCTTAGCATCCTGGTCCATAGGTAGGGAGTATTTAAAAAACAAAGGTCCGATACGAGTCAAAATCAATTAGAGGCATTATGGTAATTTTGACATAAGGGATAAATTGGTAATTTTACTATTTTAACATGTGAAGCATGTGTATTAATCTAGAAAGGTCTAGTATTCTCCCTCCAAAAACCTTCCACCAACCTACATTTAGTATATGTGTGTGTCTTGGTTTGGGCATTCGGTGATGGCTGGCCGAAAACCGTGAAGGTGTTGGTGAGAGAAAATTCAGAGAAAATGAGGTGGGATCCAAGGAAATAGAAAGAAAGAAGAAGAGAAAGATGGAGAGAAGGAAGAAAGGAAGAAACAAACAGAGGGAAAGAAATGGAAGGAAAGAAGGAGATGAGACCTGAAACCCAAAACCATCGTTTTAGGTTCTTATTTTCGAGTCCTCATTTCGGGCTTGGAAACTTGGTCGCAAGTTTTCTATCAGCTTTATGGATGATATGTGACCAGTTTTAGCTCGAAAACAAGTGATAAAGATGCATGAAATAGCAGAGGATTAAATTGAAAGGTTGACCAAAACATCAAGGTATAAGTTCTTGGTTTCTCATCCTTTTTACCCAATTTTGTGATCATAGATCCACTCTTGGCTTAATAAAGAGTAGATGGGATGTTGAACGGAAGAAAAATAATGAAAACAAAGGTTTTGGGACCGAGTTGATTGCCCGGGTGAGGCCTACGCGTAGGCCCGTGGGCTGGCGCTGGCTCGGTTCCAAGGTAGACGATGAACTGATGCAGGCGCGTGGCCTCCACGTGCATAAAGCCTCATCGTCACTTGAGGCTACGTGTAGTGGCCTCTAGCCGTCTAGCCAAGATGAAAAATATCTTTTTTTTTTATTTTAAATTCTGAATATAATGGAATAGGTTTTGTGACAATTAGATAATGTTTGAGTATATTTATGAGATTATGACAATATATTCATATATTTAAAATTATAATTTAATAAAGGAATTAAAGTAATTGGTTTTTCTATTATGAAATTATGGTTATTATGGGCGTATGTTTACATATGCTTATCATTGGAGTTTTGTGAAATTAAGGAATGAGTGTTTGAAGGTATATTTAATTGTATTATATGAATATAATATGTTATTTTAATTCTTAATAAAATCCTAGAAATGATGGAATATTAAAATAATGCTATTTTGGGTCCTTAATGAATTATGATGAAATAGATGAATACTAAGGAAGTGATGAAGGCTTGATGTAAGTGACTATGTTTGAATTCTAATAAATGATTATGTAGGTGATGATATGATGAGGATATGATGAGGACATGATGATGATGACATGATGTTGTGTATATATAGTGGTAGATGTGATGATAATGTGATGTATGTTGTGTGCAAAATAATGATGTGACTATGGGTTTTGTGTATATGAATAATTATAGGATAATTTATTGTGATATGTCTTTTGTTATAGTAATCTCAGTATGTATTTGAGGTTGTAAATTGTGGAAACTATAGAAATAAAAGAAAAATTGAAATTGGTGGAGATCGTAAATACCAGTACTTGTTGGGGGAAAGGGTTGGATGTATGCAGTAACCCCGCACGCATGGACTTAATTTAGTTAATTTGTTAACTTGTGAGAATTGATAAATTAAAGAAATATCTCTTGTCTGACAAGAGTTGTCAAGCGAGAGCAGGACTGACCCAGTTTTCACGTAATTTAAGGACGGGTCCTGTCAAAAAGTGTGAATGTTGCTCATAAAGTATGAGAAGATGGAATATTTTTCCTATGCATGTCACTCTACCAACCACCGAGGATACTAAAACTTGGTACCTTGACAGTGGTTGTAGCAATCATATGGCGTCAAAATGAGTCATCATTGATCATCTGGACATAACTCTAAAGTCCAAAGTGAAAATGGGTGTGAGTGAGCTAGTGGGAAGGTACACTTGTAATAAAAAAAAATTGAAATGGTGATAGAATGATTAAGTGATGATTGTGCTAGGATTAGATGAAAAACTACTCAGTGTAGGACAAATGGTGGAACATGCTTACAACTTGTTGTTTGAAGACATATTGGCCAGAATTTGTTATCAAGGTAATGAGATTCCTATTATTCCCATGACTGGAAACATTTGCTTTCATTTAACCAAGTGATCCCAGTGGAAAGAATGGTCACTGAGTAAAGAAATTCATGGCTATGGCACAAAAGATATCACCATTTGAACCACTCATGCCTAGCTACTTTTTTCACTGAAGACATGGTTATAGGATTTCTATTATTATCTAAGAAAATTTAGGTCTGTGAAGGCTGCATTGTTGGAAAGAAGCATGTGGAAAGTTTTGATAAGGACAACGCATATAGAGCATCAAATCTACTTGAATTGGTACATTTAGATGTTTTCGGGTGTCACGACCCAGCCCATCTAACACAATATTGTCCGCTTTGGGCCCAGCCCTCACGGTTTTGTTTTCGGGAGCTCACGTGCAACTTCCCAGTAGGTCACCCATCATGGGATTGCACTAGCCTCAACTCGCTTAACTTTGGGGTTCCAATCCCCCCCCCCCCCAAGCCACTGAGCTCCCAAAAGGCCTTGTGTTAGATAGATACGTGCCCATACATATAAGGTACTTCACCTTTCCCTCCCCGAGCGATGTGGGATCGTTCACCGATCTTACCTTTCCAAGCACACGGGTCTTGCTCACCGTTCTTGCTTCCAAGACCGGGTCTTACAATCCACCCCCCTTGGGGCCCAGCGTCCTCGCTGGCACACTTCCGGTCGGGGTCCGGCTCTGATGCCATTCTGTCACGACCCGGCCCATCTAACACAATATTGTCCGCTTTGGGCCCAACCCTCACGGTTTTGTTTTCGGGAGCTCATGGTGCAACTTCCCAGGGGGTCACCCATCATGGAATTGCACCAGTCTCAACTCGCTTAACTTTGGGGTTCCAATCCCCCCCAAAGCCACTAAGCTCCCAAAAAGCCTCATGCTAGATAGGTGTGTGCCTACACCTTTAAGGCACACCACAATTCCCTTCCCAGACCATTCCCCCCTCACAGGAATATGGGATTGTTCACCGTTCCCTCCAGGACACGGGTCTTACAATCCACCCCCCTTAAGGCCCAGCGTCCTCGATGGCACACTTCCCGGTTGGGCCTGTCAAACAAGTAATATAAGGTTACTAACTCGTTACATAATCTCCTGTACGAATTTCCTCATCGCCTCGATAATCGGGAAGCATCTTGCTCCCGTCTGACAATCGAATCAAAAAGACCGAAAAACTAAATAATATTACATCACACCCATTGTCAGACCAGGGAGATTAAAACAAATACATCCGACTGGACGTCAAGTCCACAGTTTCACAGAGCATAATATTACAAAACAGGTTAAAGAACAAATCCTACTCTATGAACTAACTACTCCGCAACGAAAAACTTTATGCCTTTGCCTCAATTTTCTGAGAATCCACACTGATTCCGTCTGTTGAGATCACATGCCCCAAGAAACTCACGCTCGTCAACCAAAACTGACACTTGCTGAGCTTCGCATACAACTGGTTTTACCTCAAGGTACCTAGCACCATCCTTAAGTGTTCCTTGTGCGCTTCCGCACTCCTCGAGTAGACTAGGATATCGTCGATGAACACGATGACAAAGTGATCCAAGTATGGCTGCAACACTCGGTTCATCAAGTCCATAAACGCTGCGGGTGCGTTGGTCAAACCAAATGGCATCACAAGGAACTCATAATGACCATATCGAGTCCTAAAGGCTGTCTTGGGTACATCCTCATCCTTAACCCGCAACTGATGATACCCAGAATGAAGATCAATTTTGGAGAAGTACTGCGCTCCTCGCAGCTGATCGAACAAATCATCGATCCGAGGCAACGGGTATTTGTTCCTGACTGTTACTTTATTCAGTTGCCTGTAATCGATGCAGAGTCGCAAACTCCCATCCTTTTTCTTCACAAACAACACCGGGGCTCCCCAGGGGGATACACTCGGTCGAATAAATTCCATCTCAAGTAATTCTTGCAACTGCGCCTTCAATTCTTTCAACTCGGCTGGCACCATAAGATACAGAGTCTGAGAGATAGGTTGCGTACCTGGAACCAGATCGATAGTGAACTCGACATCTCGATGCGGTGGCAATCCCGGTAGATCCTCCGGAATCCATAGTTTCTGACAGAGTCCTGAGGTTTACTTCTCGGTTTTGGCAAAGTCTACATGATGCCTTTGGGACGAAATTTCGTTTCAGTACTGCATTTCATCCTCAAACTGACGGCCAGTCTGAGCGAACCATCCAAATATTGGAGGATATACCGATAGTACAGGAGATGTAACGCCCCGAAAATTCAAAAATTGTAAAATATTAAAATAATGTGAAAATGACGTTTTTACCCTTGATGACATATGGCTAAAAGTTGACTTTTTGTTTAAAATACTTCTTGCACATTTCTCGAGTACCGTTGTGTAGGTCTCGGAACGCTGAATCCGTAGACAGGTGGCACGTCGAAAACGGAGCTCGTATGAAGAAGTTATGGGTCTGGGAAGTTCAAGGGCAAAATGGTCATTTTTGACCACAAGGGTAAAATAGTAATTTTATGTGGATTGTGATTAAACGGTGAAAGGATAATCACTTTAATTGCTGATTCAACCCTTAGGTGATTCATGTATTTTATCAAGTGACACATGTCACTTGATGTGGAAGATTAGTGGCACTTAGGAATGATAATTAATTAGTTAATGAAAGTTAATGAGTTGATAATTGATGAACAGTATAACACCAAATCTCAGAACAGAGAACAAAACCTCCTTTACAGCTTGTGATCGATTAGCAGCCAAACCAAAGGAGAACCAGTGTAATTGAATGAGAAATTAGGGACAAATTGAAGAGAAAAATCGAAAGAGAAGCAAGAGAAACCCAGAAAACCCGTGCTGCACATACCCGAAAAACCACCCCAAAACCTTGATCTCGATTTTAATTTTTGAGACAGTTTGGTGTGAAATTGAGGTGAGATTAAGCTTCCTGGGAGCTAAACGACTCGAACCCAATCAACTGGAACAAAAATTGGAGGTGAAATCGTGACGATCAGACGCTGTAATTGTTTCGGAAAATCGAGCTTGAGTCGAGTTACTTAGAGGTAAAATTTCATGAAATTGATTTCGAATTCGTGTTTATCATAGTCCTATGATTCTTCTGGTATGAAGAATTGAAGGAAACAGGTCGATTTGAGGTCAAACCCGAATTAAGATCCGATGAGTGTTCTTCGTGAGTCGAGGCGTTTTATGGGTTAACTGATTCAATTGAAGGTACAGAACTATCAGTTAGATTGGATAGATATTAATGAGTGAAAGAACGAGATGAATTGAGTGTAAATCGATAGAAAACGAGTCGGGTCTGATCGCGGGTCGCAGACCCGAATACCAGAGAAACTGGCGAGAGAGAGACACTGTAGCAGACACTGTTCACGGCGCGTGAGGGCGCGTGGCAGGGAATCTGAGGAAGGGTCCAACAGCAATTTTGATACTCTCGATGATACGGACCTATTAGCGTCGATTTCTGGTCAATCGGATATGAACTGAGAGTAGTTTTCTGTACCCGAAGCGTATAGGTTACGTTTAAAATAATATTATTTTATTTCGATGATTAGGAAATTCGTACAGGAGATTATGTAACGAGTTAGTAATCTTATATTACTTGTTTGACATGCCCGAATACTTCCAGGACATCGGAAGGAAGCGAACAACTCTAAACGGAACAATCTGGACGGTGTGTGAGTGGACTTTTGTTTTCTACCCTAAATGCATGCATATATGTTTTAAATGCTTTATAATATGATTTGAAATGATTTGGTATGATTGATACTTCGATATGATGATTTTCGGATTTTTGGGAATATTATATTATTTTATATGCTTTTGGGCACGAGTTTCGAGAAAATTGTGAAACTGATATTTCGAGCTAAGACTCGGGGTTTGAACTTGATTTTGACTCGGATTATGAGTCTGGTGTTGGATTTGATGGATTTATGTCATAAATAAGATTGTGATTGCGCAGGTTTGCGTGGATTGGTTTATGGATTTGAGAAAAGTGATTTTGGGCTTAAAGCCCAGTTGAAAAATGGTTTTGATATTAAATGCAACCGTTTTTACTGGTTTTCGTGATGATGATATATGAGGGCTTTCAGTGTGGAATATGTTTCCCCCTAAATGCACCTTGGAGATAACGCTCGCCTTCGGGATGGAAGTGTTTACCCCGAAGAGGTCACGTAGCACGATCTTTGTCGAGCAACCGAGGGAGGCTTGGCTCAGATCAGATGTGCCGAGTTATATATGGATCGGTAAGTGATGTGTTCACGAGATCCGGATTGCCGGCTGGTGATGTGTTCACAGCGGCGGCTGCTCGGGATTTGAGCGGTCCTTGAGCCTATTGATTTGCACGCGTTGTAGGGATAACGTGACTCTATATTGGACATGGATTCTGTGTTTTTATTGATGTTGAGATTTATATTCATATCTTAATTATTTGGGTTATAAGTTATGATATGCATGCATGTTTGTGAAAACTGGAGGGTAAGACTATATTTTGATAAATGTATTTCTAAACTTGATTTTTGTCCACTCACACCTTTGATGTTTTATTTGCCCTCCAGGCCAGTGCACAGGTACTGAGGCTAATATCGAGGTTGAGGAATAAACGGACCGTTGCGTACTCAGACACTTTGCAGCGTAGGATTTTGTTCCCTACATGTAAATATTTCCTATGCTCTGTAAACCTGTTGACTAGGTCAACGGTCTCGGAATACTGAACTATCCCTTGTTTGACAATGTTTATCGTTTGTATGTTCTATATGTATATATTTCAAACTACTTTTGGTATTTTCGAGTTATTGTCAGACGGGAGCAGGATCTTTCACGATTATCGAGGGGTTACCCCCTGGGAAGTTGCACCATGAGCTCCCGAAAGGCCTCATGCTAGATAGGTGTGTACCTACACCTTTAAGGCACACCACCATTCCCTTCCCAGACCATTCCCCCTCGCAGGAATATGGGATTGTTCACCGTTCCCTCCAGGACACGGGTCTTACAATCCACCCCCTTTAAGGCCCAGCGTCCTCGCTGGCACACTTTCCTCTCGGGGCCCGACTTTGATGCCATTCTGTCACGACCCGGCCCATCTAACGCAATATTGTCCGCTTTGGGCACAACCCTCACGGTTTTGTTTTCGGGAGCTCACGTGCAACTTCCCAGTAGGTCACCCATCATGGGATTGCACTAGCCTCAACTCGCTTAACTTTGGGGTTCCAATCCCCCCCAAAGTCACTGAGCTCCCAAAAGGCCTTGTGTTAGATAGATACGTGCCCATACATATAAGGTACTTCACCTTTCCCTCCCCGAGCGATGTGGGATCGTTCACCGATCTTACCTTTCCAAGCACACGGGTCTTGCTCACCGTTCTTGCTTCTCAAGCTCACGGGTCTTGCTCACTGTTCTTGCTTCCAAGACCGGGTCTTACATCGGGCCTATACAAACTTTGACAATAGGAAGAAACAAATGCTTCCTTATATTCATAAAGACTTCCTAGGATGTGTTGGGTTTATTTCCTAAAGCATAAGTCGAAAGTCTTTAATACACTCAAGAAATTATAGGCCATGGTTGTGTTACAAACTAGGTGTAAGACCAAGAAGGTGAAAAGTGATAGAGGATGAGATTTCACATCTAGAGTTCCATAAGTTCTGTGAAAGTGTGGGAATAGAAAGGCAACTCATTGTGGCATACTCGCCATAGCGTAATAGAGTTGCATAAAGGAAAAATAAAACCATTAGTGATAATGAGTGTTTGCCTCTGTATATACCTACATAATTAATGCAAACGCTAGATGTATCTGCTATAAAAGGTATCTACATATGCCATGGGAGTTGTGAGAAGGGCTATAGGGCCAATAATCTGGAATCAAGAAGATTTTGGTTTCTAGAACTGTGACATTCAAGGAGAAAGCTGTATGCAATTAGGAAACTAATGCAGAAGTTAGTGTTCAAATCTCTCCTCGATTTGACATTGAGGTTGAAACATTAGCAACTATGACACAATAACCAATTCAGAGTGCACATGAAACTCTATCAGCTAGTTCAAACAATGAGTCTGATTATGAACTAAGTAATACGCATGTCAAGCAATATGCCTAAGTGATATCTATGTGAGGTGTCATTAAGAAATCATTGAGCTTGAAAGCTTTGAGGAGGTTGTGAAGGATGGTACTTGGAAGAAAGCAAAGGAAAATGAGATAGAGATGATTGAGAAGAACTCAACCTAGGAATTAGTTTTCAGACAACAAGACAAGCCTGTAACTTGAGTCAATTGGATTGTCAAGACTAAATTGAATCTAGATTGGACAATTAAGAAATAAATAGAAAGACTTGGGGCAAAGGGATATGCTAAGAAGCCTGGAATTGACCTCAATGAGACATTTGCTCCCAATGAAAGACTAGACACAATCAGAATTCGAATTGCTCTCGCTACAAAGAAAATATGGTGCTTGTACTAGTTGGATGTCAAGTAGCTTTCCTAAATGGTGTCCTCATGGAAGAAGCCTATGTTGGCCTACCAGATGGGTTTGAAGTAAATAATGAAGAAGGAAAAGTGTACAAGTTGAAGAAGGCATTATGGTCTAAAATGGGCTTCTAGAGCATGGTATGGTGAGATTGATACCTATCTGATAAATTATGGTTTCTCAAAAAGTCCTTGTGAACCTACTTTGTACATGATGGCTAATCATGACAGTGAGGTTCTTATTGTATCCATTTATGTGGATGACATCATCTACATTGGAAACTATGAAGCTATGATGACAAGTTTTAAGGACGATAAGATGAGGAAGTATGAGATGACATATTAGGGCTTCTACATTATTTACTGGGCATATGAGTAATTCAAACTAATGCATCTATCTTCATTCATCAGAAGATGTATGACATTACACTATTGGAGAAATTTGATTTGAAGGATTGTAAGCTTGTCTCTATTCCATTAGCAACTAATGAGTGGTTAAGCAAATAAGATGGATCTGATGCGGCAGATAAGATGATCTGCAGGCAGACTGCAGGTAGTTTACTTTACCTAAATTCTACTAGATCTGATATAATGTTTACTGCTAGCCTACTTGCTAGATTTATGCATAATCCTATTAAGAAGCACCTTGGCAAAGCCAAGAGGGTGCTAAGATACATAAGGCACTAATAGTTATGGGATTGATATAAGAAAGGAAAACAACCAACTCTGATTGGATATTGTGATAGTGATTGGAGTGGATGTATTGATGATATAAGAAGCATATCTAGATATTTATTCTCATATGGAAGTGGGGTGTTCTTATGGACTTCAGCCAAGCAGTATAGTGTGGTATTATCTACTGTCGAAGATGAGTATGCTCGTGCCTCTGAGGCAACTACTCAAGCTAGATGGTTGAGATTTGTGCTTGAGGACTTTTTAGAACAGTAGATAGATGCTACTCCTCTCCTATGTGACAACATTTCAGCTATTTCCATGTCAAGGAACTCAATCTTTCATGAAGAGATTAAGCACATCAACAAATAGTTTCACTTCATAAGAGAAGCAATCCGAGCAGATAAGATTGATCTAATCTACTAAAAGTTAGAAGAGCAACTTGCAGATGTGTTTACTAAAGCTCTACTTATGGAAAGGTTTAATTACTTAAGGAGAATGCTCGGGGTAAAGTTAGTTAACACCTTAGGAAAGGATGTTGGTGCTTAAGCTGCTAGATGGGCAACAAGGTTGAAGTTGACTATGTAGCTATGATTAAAAATGAAGTGTCATCGAATCATCTAGATAGATATGTGTGTGCGTTGTAAGATTCTATTTTAACAGGATGTGAGTGTGTGAGGTGTGTGACTCTTATTTAGTAAGCAAGAAAGAGTGTAACTGTGAAAGCATGGACGTAATATCATAGATTCATCATCACTAACCATTTTGAATAGTAAGTGAGATGTGTGTAAGTGTGAAATCAGAAAAAAATCATCAATATAATTGGAAGAAATCTCAGTCACAACAGAGAGAGAATTAATTGGAAAATTTCACCTAAGCATTTGATCAAACACTTGGTATACATTCTGCATCATGCTGCAGAACGCTCAAATTCATCATTCAAATTTATGCCAAATTTCGATTCTAAGCTAATCAACAATTCTATCCTATCTTAGGCACAATCCAATTGAGTCTAAAATCTTCATCGTGCAACCTTGTGCACAACATAAGCAATGAAGAACCTTGGAGATCATAACTCAATGCTCCCTTACTAACACCTGAAAACCCATAACTATCCCTGAGCACCCAAAATGCACTTCCACGCGCAGACTGTGCGCACACTAGGAGTCATCACAGTTGGCCACGATCATCCCCCTTGCCGGTTTTGTCCAAAGTATCTCTCCATCTGCAGCTACAATTTGGATTTCTAGTGGTAGGGGCAGATCATTTTTGCAATGCAGCAATAAAGAGCTTGGCTCCCGATACCCACCCACCTCATGCGTTAACAAATAGATTCATCCAACCGCCTTGCATAGCCCTCAAACACCATGTTGTTCATGCATTTCCATATATAACGCCACAAGCCATAGTTGAGGTTTTGGAGAAGCTCCTCCTCCTGAGCCATTTTGTTGTATTTCTACACAATCAGCCAAGTACTTGCCAATTTTCTGCCTTTTAGTGAGGTAATCTGTCACGCTCCCAAATCCACGTTCAATATTATAAGGAAATATGACATGTGAATTTAAGGCATGAGTCGATTAAATAGAAATTTTCTTTTTCCAAAGATGAAAGAATAAGGATATTTCGAATCCAAACCTTTATTATAAAAATTATGCACATATAAAACGTTTTTTTTTCGGAAAATACCTTTTTATTAACTAAACACGAGTAGAAACGCCAACATCCTTGGCGAGAAGGTTAAACAACCAAGTTGGTTCCAGACCGGCCCAAACATGGTACCCACTCATACACTTAACATGGTTAGCAACAGCATGTGCCACCATGTTACACGCCCTAGGGGAAAATTGGAAAGTAATCGACAGAAATGACTCACAAAGTACATATATATATCATGAAGGATGTTGGTAAGAGTACCATCAGTGCCCTTCTTGCATAACAATTGAATCATCTGTAGTAAGTCAGATTCCACAATTACCGTAGTATGTCCAGCCGCCACACAAGACTCCAATCCTGAACTCACTGCCAACCTTGGCCCTGTACGCTCTGACAAGGCCACGCTATTTCACCCATAACCACCTCACCAACCATAGTCCCCTCAATTCTGGCCTTAGAGAACTCGGATATCTGTCGAAAAAACAAATCTAGAGCTGTGGCCGGAGATTGTGAAGTAGCTTAAAACACTGTTCATTACGTGCTTTCCAAATCCGCCAACAACCAAAGGCAAGCATCTGGAAAATATTCCCTGCATCCTCTTTGCTACCATATTTGACTTCTAGAGCGTGCCAACAGTCACGAAACGAAAGGCCCTGAAGAGTATCAGTCACCAATTGGAGCGGTCCTCCATACCAGAAAGTTTGAGCATACTGACAAGTGAAAAATATGTGGGACTCTGACTCCTCCTTATCCCCACATAACGGACACACCGTCTCCATATTTAATCGTCGACGGGCTAGATTCTGACGGGTAGCAATATATCCACGACAGCAAGTCCAAATAAAATGCCTGATTTTGTGTGGTACGTTCAGGCTCCAAATGTGTTTCCAGATGCGCTGCTGCCCATTGACCGTACTAGTCCCTCCACTACCTCTTCCAAATAACTCACCATTATGACACAGCTCCATAGCCAATATATACCCAGAGTGAACATTATATCGATCATTCGTCGAGAAGTGCTAAACATAACGGTCAGAACACCCATACTTACTTAACGGAATAGAGCAAATGGCATTGATGTCCTCCTCATCAAACAAATTTGCCACCAGGCTATACAACCATGTATGGCTAATAGGGCAAATCAACTGATTAACCAAATGTGGAAGGTTTGGATTAAGAGATTTTACCTTAAAGGGCCGGCCAACTGGAAGCCATGGGTCCGACCGAGTGTGAATTAGGGTCTCATCCTCTACATGCCAACGAAGGCCCGACATCAGGATACGCAACCCCTTGAAGATGCCTTTCCAACCCCATGAGGTCCCCGCCACATCCTTAGTGACAGGACCCATCCCAATCCCTCCCGGGAATAGTGCGGGATGACCCTGCTCCCGTTTGACATGAAGTGTCAGACAAGGGATATTTCCGACCTTTGCCCTCCCGGGTTACCAGAGTACGCCAGGATCCGGTGGAGGTATGTGATATCTCGGTCTCTGCTACAGTCCACATCCGATGTCAACCTGAAGGGCAGTCAACACATTAAAAACTGTGAGTGGACAAAACAAGCGTGTATAAAAACATTTCATAAGAAGACATTTGTACCCTTCACTAAAAAGCATGCATGCATTCGAAAACCGTTTATCCGAAATAAACCATATGTGGGAATTAAGCCCAAAACCAAGGTTGAAAGAACCATCATGAAAACGACCATACGGGCCACTGCCCAAATCCATAAAAGAAACCAATAAGGGACTCAGCCCAAAACCATAACCAGACTGAAACCAAATACACGAGCCACTGCTCAAATCATGTGCACACCTGTGCACACCACATATCACATATCCTATATCCATATATATATATATATATATCATATATACATATAAGTCACACAACCAATCCTATCACGGTATCCAAAGCTACGTGCGTGCTATCCGGGTCTCAATCCGAGTCTTCTCAAAGTCAAGGTCAATGTCTGCAGACCACTGATCATACTCGAGGTAATAGTAACCATAGCCTTCCTGAGAGTAAGGAACCCAACTGGGGGGTGACTCCACTCAGTCGGTGCTCCGTGACTACTACGGGGTCCACCCAGGCCAACGACCCTCCCCGGAGGAGATAATAGAAGTAAAGGAAGGTATATGCACATATATATACATAATACAAATATCCATGCCTGGTTCCCTTGTACCGTCATGATCCATACTATCCATAACCAAGGTAACATGCCGGTTCCCATAAACCGTCATGTACCGTAATAACATAACCAGGGTAACATGCCGGTTCCCATAAACCGCCATGTACCATAATAACATAACCGAGGTAACATGCCGGTTCCCATAAACCGTCATGTACCGTAATAACATAACCAGGGTAACATGTCGGTTCCCATAAACCGTCATGTACCATAATAACATAACCGAGGTAACATGCCGGTTCCCATAAACCATCATGTACCGTAATAACATAACCAGGGTTCATTCCGGTTCCCATAAACCGTCATGAACCACGATACCATTTAAGGTTCCCTGACCTGAAATCAAAACCATAAAGTAACCTGGGTCTCGTACCCGAACAAATGACATCGGCTGGGCACCGTGCCCGAAATCTGAGGTCATATGCCCGAGACAAAACCAAATAGGTCTCATACCCAAGTTTATCCATTTAGAAATCCAAAACCTTTTCATTAAAACCAATAAAGAAATACCGACTTGTATAAGCATCGTATAAGGTCGAAACCTCGAAATACGTGCTTATACGTAACCACATACAAATGCACCCATGGAATCATCAAACATGTATTAAAATATATAATAAACATTTATGCATGCACCAATTTAGAAAACAAGGTCCACTCACAGATCGTCCGAGTGCCGCCTCGATTTGCGTGCCATACGGCTCCCCGAGCCGATCACCGTCACCGGGACTCCCAAACCTGTCCAAATTTTAATAGAAGGTTACTAATAGCCTAATTAACCTCTCATTGAAGTCCCATAATTTTCCCGATTTTCTAACTATTTTTAAAGTCGATCCTAAACCTTCGGACAGTCCGAAACCTATCGAAACGATGTCTGATCGACTCGAAACCAGTCCCAAAATGTTCGTTACATCGAATAGATGATTTCACATGTTGGAACTTTTCCCAAAATCTCCCCCATGCGCCGCCACGCGCCGTTTGAAGTGGCTGGGCGTGGGCTTACGCGCCAGTGAACAGTTTTCTTCAACCTCACAACTGAATCGGTCCGGCCGGTTCACTAGTTCCCTGGACCGGCGTGACCGGTCCGGCCTTATTCCTCCCCTCAATTTCCATCCGTTTCAGACAAAATAAATCCTAAAATTCCTAGTTTAATCCTAGGAGTTTAATGGTATGAAGAAAACTATGAAAAACATCCAAAATCCACCTCCTTCGATTCCTCCCTCATGGCCCAAAACGTCTGATTGTCCCCTGGGCTTCGTGGCTGTCCACAGCCGTCCAAAATCATCCTAAAACCCTCCTGACCATCTAATAAGCCTAACCTAATCACCCAAAAAAGACATAATAACATAATCGAAGTAAGAGGAAATTTGGGGCTTACCGGGTACCCGCTCGGGTTCTGGGTTTTAGCCACCGCCCACGCGGTTCCAGCCATCAGCTGCCATCCTTAGTCCTCCTCTCTCACTCTCTGGTCTCAGTTATGGTTACAAGGGAAGGGTTGGATTTTGGGGTCGAATGGGAGATCGGGTTTTTGGGTTGAAAATGAGAATGATCGATGCAAAATGCAAGGGATGATATACATGTATGTGTGAGGTTGGCTAGTGGATGGGTGACACTTGTCACTCATCCATTGGCTATCTAAAAAGCTGGGCCCACTAGAGACTAAACTGCAATTTTTTTCTCGTAAAACGTGTCATCGTGAATAGTAACTTGGAACTTCCGTGAACCGTAACTTCGCCGTCGAACGTCCGAATTCGACGTGCCGCCTGCCTACGGATTCGGATCGTCGTGATCTACGTAATAGTCCTTGGCCATCAGCCATCGGACATCCTGGTCAAAAGTCAAAATTTGCTCCTTTTTAACCAAAATTACCAAAATGCCCCTAAACTTCCGAACGTCATAACTTCCTCCTCGGACGTCGGAATTGAACGTGCCACCTGTCTACGAACTCGTGACGTCACGAACTATGTCACAGTCATCGTTCAAAGTCCATTTGACCCCTTGAATGAAAAGTCAATATTTTGCCACGGTTAGGGGCAAAACGGTCATTTCGCATCGTTCATCCGATTTTGCCTAACTAATCACGGATTAGCCTCACTAATCATAATTAGTCACTAATATAATCTAGGAATTTGGGACGGGTCGTTACAATCTTCCCTCCTTAATTAATTTCGTCGTCAAAATTCCAACCAACCTAATTCTAGCCGTTCTTCCCTCCTTAATTAGTTTCGTTCTCGAAACTCCAACTATACTGATTCCACATCCACCACGTGGAAATAATTCGATCTTACGACACGTGTACACTCGTATACCCACTAACCAGAATATTACTCGTCTGTAGCTAGACGTACCACTAACACTCATGTCGTATCGACTACATTCAACCACGTCGAATGACAGATATCATACGTTCCGAATTGACACCACTTGTCAAATCTACCAAGTCGCTGAGACAAACACTCAAAGGTTTCTTTCCTCAACCTCAACCTATCCTGACGTCTGCTCCCACTGGGAGTCATCAAATCTCACTAATCGATCCACGCTGACACCTCCGACAAACTGTCACCACTTGACGGCCGTCAGTCGGAAACTGACACTATACCCACTTGTGGTTACACTAACCACCAACATACTCATCCTGAGTATACGTATACCAACATCTAACTCGACCTGCGTGTAACTGGACCCCTCAGAAATACTATGACCCAATGCACAGTATTCAATGTCCTGTCCACGTCCTCAACTAATCCAATGGTATTGGAACCAATCCGTCTACCAACACGTTCACCAACATACCTCTAGTATAACCTATATACCGTCAGCATGCACCACAAGTCTGCCCGGTATCATACCTCGAACAACGTACAAGGTACGTACATCTATCCATCAATCAACCTACAACCATCTAGGTTATAGCCAATCATGTTTCAATTATGGTGTTCACTTGTCCAATCCAGCATTAGACAAATCGAAACTCCAACCCATCATCCATTTCCAAATCCGAATTTGAATCCGCAATTTCGTAAGAAATCCCGAATCCAAACCCAGAAATCATACCCATAATCATGTCCAAATTCGAATCCGAAATCATCATTCCGTAAGCTAGCATTTGGAATAACCATTCCGAACCCAAATCCATAAAAGGAAATCCACTATCAAGCTCCAGAATCAAATCCTGAATCGTCACCCAGAATCCGATTCCAAAACCCAAATCCAGAAATCCACTTCAAGTTCCAAAATCAAATCCTGAATCGTCATCCAGAAATCTGATTCCAAAACACGAAACATCGTTCACGTCTACCGAGACGTATCAAAACCGAACCTATCGGTTATCTGCTCAACCGATTACCACAGTACAATCGATTGACTTCATAGGGAAGTCAATCCCAATATCAACACATCTCTAAGGCTGACCATATCAGACCAACGTCAGAAAACTACTCACCTGAGTAATATACCATACGGGATTCACCTCGAAATGAAGATCAGTCCCATCACGCTCCACTCAAACATCCCAGTAAAAGTGATAAACTTTTCAACTATCTGGATCATCAAAATCACGATCCAAATCCATGACTACGTCACCCAAACTTAAACGTCATGATCTAACATCGTCTGCCACCAAGTAGAAAATGAGAAATCTCAGTCACCTAACTTCGATATACTCAACTCCATCTGATGACCCAAGACAAATCCCAGGTTTACCAACCAATACACGACCAATGTAATGGTGACATAACTATCATCTACCATCCTCTGCCATCATCTACCGTCATCTACCATGGTAGAAACCGAGAAGTCACCCAAAATGACTTCGAAATACCCAATACCAATGCGGCAAACCCGCATTCCACTAGTCACCTCAATCGCAACCTCTCGCGATTCCGAAGTTCCAACCATATCGGAACCAACACACTCAGACATCAACCACGTGTCCCCTAACCAATTTAACTCTATCTGAGATCCCCTCTGGGACCACAGATACCGAACATATGCCCATCACGACGAATGTGACTCAACGTCATCACAATCACCGGCACCAGCACCAACGCTAGTACCAGCACCAACGCACTATCACCAGCACAAAAGCATCAGCATCGGCATCTAGTGTGCGAAACAGACAACCCTGGATCTTCGCTCCTACCGAACGACGATCGTGTACCTCTGCTCGAATGGGAGAAAACTCTGCCTCTCCCGTACCCAACACCTCTGGGTACAGTCACCCCGATAACTCGTTATGGAAAAAGGAAACGTCCCTTGAACGTCCCCGATTCCCAACAACCATAACTACAACCACTCTCAGTAGTAGGGCCTGCCACAACTCGTGCAGACATAACCACCAGATATAGCGATCTAGACTCCGCATCCAACGGAATCCATCGACCTTACCAACTACTCGGTATCCCCGCTTCGGGATTCCATCGACAAGTACCAACCCTGGTAACTTGTCCAATAATCTCTAACCTGTCGGAACTCGACTAAACCAACGTCGTCTACCAGGTCATCCACGACCTTAGTTGCACCAACCCACAACTGCGTAGCACGACAACCAACTAGGTCTAACCAATAAATACCACTCCGACTGCGAAGTGTAGTCCCATCACAAGCTGACATGACTAGACCGATTAACGAATCCAAATCTGAATAGTCATCCCAGTCAAACTACACGTCAACTCACATTTCCGAACCATACACCTAAGGTAGGGTTCCACAATCACACTCTAGGGTCACTCTGAACCCAACTGCAAGCTACCAACTGCAGAACAATCCACAATCTGACCGACCCTGCGGTCTTGACATCGAAAAGACATCAATCCAACTAGGAGTCCTTGAATCCAGCTGCTACCTGCCAACCACAGTACATCCATTTAACTCAACCAAATCAGATCATCAGATGATCACAATTCCAAACCAGTCGTCGGAACTGATCCTACGACATCGTGAAAGACGATCCCAACCAACCGTCACACGATCAAAACTCCAAAGTACCATTACGTTATCCTCCCATAGGGTCCCCACACTGTCAACCTTGACAGAATTATGGCAACCCCGGCATCTAGTGCCGAACCAAGACATTCCACGATCCAATCCTACTAACTATCGTACCGGCACCTTAACTATCAGGTTGACCACGAACTGTAGCCCCTTGAGATATCACATCCTCGACCTGCGTACATTCCAAGAGCTCCACAGTTGCACGAATAGAGACAACCCCGCTCTGATATGAGCTAACTGAGCTCCGATATGAGCCAGCCTCGCTCTGATACCATGCTGATAGGACCCATCACAATCCCCCCCCCCCCCCCCCCCCCCCCCCCCCCCGGGATTAGTGCGTGATGACCCGGCTCCCGTCTGACACGAAGTGCCAGATAAGGGATCTTTCCGACCTTTGCCCTCCCGGACTATCAGAGTACGCAAGGATCCGGAGGAGGTATGTGATATCTCGGTCTCTGCTACAGTCTACATCCGATGTCAACCTGAAGGGTAGTCCAAACATTAAAAACTGTGAGTGGACAAAACAAGCATGTATAAAAACATTTCATAAGAAGACATTTGTACCCTTCACTAAAAAGCATTTATACATTCGAAAACCGTTTATCCGAAATAAACCATATGTGGAACTAAGCCCAAAACCAAGGTTGAAAGAACCATCATGAAAACGACCATAAACGGGCCACTGCCCAAATCCATAAAAGAAACCAATAAGGGACTCAGCACAAAACCATAACCAGACTGAAACCAAATACACGAGCCACTGCTCAAATCATGTGCACACCTGTGCACACCACATATCACATATCCTATATCCATATATATATCATATATACATATAAGTCACACAACCAATCCTGTCATGGTATCCAAAGCTACGCGCGTGCTACCCGGGCCTCAATCCGAGTCTTCTCAAAGTCAAGGTCAATGTCCGCAGACCACTGATCCTACTCGAGGTAATAGTAACCATAGCCTTCCTGAGAGTAAGGAACCCAACTGGGGGTTGACTCCACTCAGTCGGTGCTCTGTGACTACTCCGGGGTCCATCTAGGCCAATGACCCACCCCGGAGGAGATAATAGAAGTAAGCACATATAATATACATAATACAAATATCCATGCCCGGTTCCTTTGAAACGTCAGGATCCATACTATCCATAACCAAGGTAACATAGCCGTGTTCCCATAAACCGTCATGTACCTATAATAACATAACCGAGGTAACATGCCGGTTCCCATAAACCGTCATGTACTGTAATAACATAACCAGGGTTCATGCCGGTTCCCATAAACCGTCATGAACCACGATACCATTTAAGGTTCCCTTACCTGAAATCAAAACATAACGTAACCTAGGTCTCGTGCCTGAACATATGTCATCGGCTGGGCACGTGCCTGAAATCTGAGGTCATATGCCCGAGACAAAACCAAATGGGTCTCATACCCGAGTTTATCCTTTTAGAAATCCAACAACCTTTTCATTAAAACCAATAAAGAAATACCGACCCATATAAGCATCGTATAAGGCCGAACCTCGAAATATGTGCTTATAAGTAACCACATACGAATGCACCCATGGCATCATTAAACATGTATTAAAACATATAATAAACATTTATGCATGCACCAATTTAGAAAACAAGGTCCACTCACAGACCGTCCGAGCTAACCGCCTCGATTTGCGTGCCATACGGCTCCCCGAGCAGATCCCCGTCACCGGGACTCCCCAAACATGTCCAAATTTTAATAGAAGGTTACTAATAGCCTCATTAACCTCTCCTTGAAGTCTCATAATTTTCCAGATTTTCTAACTATTTTTTAAAGTCGATCCTAAAACTTCGGACAGCCCGAAACCTATCGAAACGATGTCCGATCGACTCGAAACCAGTCCCAAAATGTTCGTTACATCAAATAGATGATTTCACATGTTGGAACTTTCCCCAAAATCTCCCCACGTGCCGTCTGAAGTGGATGCGCATGGGCTTCACACACCATTGAACAGTTTTTCTCAGCCTCACGACTCAACCGGTCCAGCCGGTTCAAAGGTTCCCTGGACCGGCGTGACCGGTCCCGGCCTTATTCCTCCCTCAATTTCCATCCGTTTCAGTCCAAATAAATCCTAAAATTCCTAGTTTAATCCTAGGAGTCTAATGGTATGTAGAAAACTATGAAAAACATCCAAAATCCACCTCCTTCGATTCCTCCCTCAAGGCCCAAAACGTCCGATTGCCCCCTGGGCTTCGTGGCCATCCACAACCGTCCAAAATCATCCTAAAACCCTCCTAACCATCTAATAAGCCTAACCTAATCACCCAAAACAGCCCATAATAACATAATCGAAGTAAGAGGAAATTTGGGGCTTACCGGGGTACCCGTTCGGATTCTGGGTTTTAGCCACCGCCCACTGGCGGTTCCAGCCATCAGCTGCCATCCTTAGTCCTCCTCTTTCACTCTCTGGTCTCAGTTAGGTTACAAGGGAAGGGTTGGATTTTGGGGTCGAATGGGAGATCGGGTTTTTGGGTTGAAAATGGGAATGATCGATGCAAAATGCAAGGGATGATATGCATGTATGTGTGAGGTTGGCTAGTGGATGGGTGACACTTGTCACTCATCCATTGGCTATCTAAAAAGCTGGGCCCACTAGAGACAAAACTGCACTTTTTTTCTCGTAAAACGTGTCGCCGTGGATAGTAACCTGGAACTTCCGTGAACCGTAACTTCGCCGTCGAATGTCCGAATTTGACGTGTCGCCTGTCTACGGATTCGTATCTTCGTGATCTACGTAATAGTCCTTGGCCCTCGGCCATCGGACATCCTGGTCAAAAAGTCAACATTTGCTCCTTTTTAACCAAAATTACCAAAATGCCCCTAAAACTTCCGAACGTCATAACTTCCTCCTCGGACGTCGGGAATTGAACGTGCTACCTGTCTATGAACTCGTGACGTCACGAACTATGTCACAGTCCATCGTTTAAAGTTCATTTGACCCCTCGAATGAAAGTCAACATTTTTTCCACGGCTAGGGGCAAAACGGTCATTTCGCATCGTTCATCCGATTTCGCCTAACCACGGATTAGCCTCACTAATCGTGATAGTCACTAATCTAATCTAGGAATTTGGGACGGGTTGTTACACATTAGCTTCCAGAATTGTAGTCCCACTATGGTACTTTGCTCATAATAGCCTCGCTAGAAGGGAGGAGGGTTGATCCAATAGCCTCCACCCTATTTTGGCAAGCAAGGCTAGATTGAAGACCCTAATGTCCTGGAAGCCCAATCCCCCAGCCATATTTTGGAACCGTGAGTCTCCTCCCAAGCAGCCCGATGCATCCCACGCTGTAGTTGTTGCTTACCCCACCAATACCGGGCCAATATCCGCTCAATATCCTTACAAACCCCCACCCGAAAGTTGGAAACATGACATAGCATAATTAGGGAGAGCCAGAGCTATAGACTTAATAAGAACCTCTTTCCCAGCCATTGGAAAGAAACTGTTCGACCAACCTAGGGCCTTCGCCTCCACTTTCTTTCGAATATCTTCAAACACTCTCTTCTTTGAAGCCCCAAAATCTGCTTGAAGACCCAGATATTTTCCAAACTCCATTTTAACACGGACACCTAGCACCCCAACAATCTGGTCCTGCAAGAGAGGAAGACAGTCTGCACTGAACACCACGGAACTCTTCTCAAAATTTATTTTATGGCCCGAGCACAGCTCATACAGTTGCAATATCTCTTCAAACACACTGCCCCTGCCATCTGTCGCTTTAGATAATAGGACCGAGTCATCTGCAAAAAATAGGTGGGTGACACAGAAAGCACTAGGTGCAACAGGGATTCCTCGTAGGGCTCCTACCTCAGTCTTCCTACGAATAAAGGCTGACAAGCCTTCTACACATAGAACAAAAAGGAAAGGAGATAGGGGTCACCTTGCCTCAGTCCTCTAGAAGGTCGGAATACCTCAGTAGGGGATCCATTCATAAGGCACTGAACGACGTCGTAGTGATACATTCTTTAATCGAATGACAGAAAACCGGGTGAAAGCCTAGCCTTGCCATAACGTCCAAGAGGAAATCTCACTCCACTCTATCATAGGCCTTCTACATATCCAATTTAAGCATCATATCCTCACCATCTTTACCCGTTTCTTTCCAATTGTATGCAACAACTCATGTACCACGAGAACATTGTCTGTAATTTGTCGTCCCGACATAAAGAACTTTGAGAATCACTAATCACCTCCCCCATCAAACCTTTCAGTCGGTTGGTAAGAGCCTTGAAATAATTTTATAAATGACATTTGCATAAGGAAATAGGACGAAATTGTGTCATATTTCATCGGGCTAGCAACCTTTGTGATTAAGCCAAGTGTGTGAATTAAACTGTCTCAACATATATCCAGTCTGAAAGAAGTGCAAAACAGCATGGATTACCTCATTTCCAAGTAGGCCGCAATGTTTATAGTAGAAGCTCGCAGTAAAGCCATCAGGACCCGGGGATTTTGTAGGATGAATCTGCACAAGTGCCCTCCGAACCTCCTCGTGTGTGACTGGCTGAATCAAGGCCACATTTTCTGAGGTAGAAACCCTCATTTCAATACAATTTGTGACTTCCTGGAATTGGGAAGGCAGTGAGGTTTTGAAAAGGTCTTGAAAGAAACCATTAGCAATCACCCCCAAATCCTTCTCCCTGTCTATCCAAATTCCCTCACTATTGTAGAGACCCCGTATACGATTAAACCGTCGTGGCTTCATAGTTTTTGTATGGAAAAATCAAGTATTTTTATCCCCTTCATTCAACCAGTGCACCCGAGACTGCAGCTTCCAATAATTTTCCTCATCTATCACAGCTTCATTGAGTTCTTCCTCTAGCCCCTTCACCCGTGGGGCCATCAATTGAGCTCTTCCTCTAGCCCCTTCACCCCTTGGTAACATCCATTGAGCTGGTACTTTAACATTTTGATCAGCTCCTGGGAGTTGCAACCTTCCTTTCTTTCCAGTGCACCAAACCTCTACGGACACCATTTCAGTTTCTCAAACACCTCTTGGCTTGAGAGCCATTCCTATCCACCCGCCACTCCCTTTGAACAACATCCCCACACGCATCTATCTTGTTCCACCACGGATCATAAATAAATCGTCCCTGTTTCCTACGAGCACCAGGCATCGGTCAAGAGCAAGCATGGAATGATCGGACCCTAATAGAAAAATATGAGTAACCTGTGTTTGGGGGTAGGATGACATCCATGACTCAGATGCCAGGCCACGATCTAGTCTCTCTTGTACAAATCCAGTATCCCGTTTGTTCCTCCAGGTGAATGGTGCCCTGTAAATCCCAAGTCCAGGAGCCTCCCCTCCGCCACAAAATTTCGAAAGGCCCTCATACTTGCCACTGAACGATGGTTGCCTCCCTCTTTCTCCCTTGCATCAAAGAATATCATTGAAGTCCCCCCAACAGTAGACAGGGCATCAGACTCCCTTTCTAATCGTTGCTTGAGAGTGGCCCATTGCCTCAGTCTGATACTATCATTTGTACTAGCGGAAACCGAAAAGAATCTCCACTTAATGCCCCAATTCATCATCATTAACAAGGACCTCAATCAAGAAATCGGCATATTTAATCAACTCAACCTGCCTGCAGTTTTCCAGAACACACACATACCTCCGCTGAGCCCCCGAGGTTCCACAGCATGCATAAAAATCCAACCCTAAACCGCCTTCTCAAGTATTGAAATTGGGAACTTTTATTTTTGGTTTCCAGGAGGACAATAATACCCGGTTGAAGCAATCATTCTGCTCACACAGATTGTGCACAGTCAAAGCACCACCAATGCCCTGATAATTCCATCAAAGTATCCTCATTGCAACTATAACACGTAGGGAGAGTGTCCAAAGCGCCCCACCACGCAAAAGAGAATCCTATTAGCATGTTCTTCCTTTTTGTTTTGTGTCTTGGTGGTAGGCCATAACATTCGATCCCATAACATTCAATCTCTGTTGCTAGCTAGCCAACCAAAACCAAACAAGACAGGACCCACCAAAAAACCAAAGGTCAGAGGAATATCAGAGATTACCTTAATTTTGCACTATTGAGCACTTCCCCTACTCAAAAGCTCCACCTCAACCCAATTCTCCCAATTGGAGATTTTCGTTGTTGCCCTCAATTTGACAGCACAACTACGAAATCACCCCTTTCTATCAAATTTAACCAAGTCACAAGTTGGAAACCTAATTCACAATCTCTGAGAATAGCTAGATGGATTCGTCATTGTGCATCTTCCGGACCAGACGAAGAGCTCTAAGGGTTGCAAGATCGTGAGCATTGCGTAAATTTCAGATTTGTTGCAGATTGTGGACACCACTCCAGTTCGTTGCAGATGATTGCAGGTCCAGAACGGACGATGAACTCCAAGCTATAGCTCCTGACCAAACGAAGCCCAGGACATGACTTCGTCATGTGCGACCCAATAGTTGGAAGGAGAGATTATTCATGTGAAGGATGGGAAACACTCTCAGGAATGAGAGGGAAACCTTTCAAGGAGGATTGGGGAATAACTCTCTCGTTTATCAAATTTCAGACCATCAGGTAACTAAGTAATAGGTTTTGTTTGGATTTTGAGTTTGGGTGAGTGGTAACTTTATTTAGGAGTGATATAGGTGGTCAGGATAGGGATCTCGCGAGGAGAAGATGGGAAACTCACGGAGGAGCAGGGTGAGGGATCTCACGAGGAGATGAATTGGATCTCACGAAGGAGATGGATTGGATCTCATGAAGGGGAGAGTTCAGGAGGACAATAAATTGGAATCTCACGAAAGAGATGAATTGGATCTCACCCCTTCTGGCTATGCACATATAAAACGTTTACCTGAGGGATAGTCGAAAAGTAAGAATACTAAAACAACAAAATAAAATTTAAAACGAAAATTGACTTATAAATATTGTTTTGTTTACAACATAGTAAAGATCATCACGTCCCCAATCTCTATTCAATACCCGAAAAAATAAAGTTGTAGCATCATGAGTTACATAGACCCAATAAGCAAAAAAGGAAACCAATTTATGATGCATATTCTTAATAAGTTAATTACGTATTTTAACCACAAATCACTAAGAATCATCTAATTAATTTCATATATCATCACATGTAACATAATATATACTTGCAATGCATAATCAGAGAAAACCATAAATAGAGAACCATTAACATAATATAAGTCTCGTATAATACAGGATAAGCTACAACTTTCAATTTACGCCTACCTAGACATGTATACTTGAGGAGTGCTACTTCAGTCCCTCTCGGGCAATTGAAGGAGGGAAACAATTATTGTGTGAGGTCTGGGATCCTGCTACAGCCGCCTCCTCTCCAGAAATGGATGTGAACCTGGCCAACATCATCCCCCACTAGGTGCCACCGGACCCCTATTTCCTAAAAATCAACATCAATGCATCTTGGATCCCCAGTTCTAACCTATCGGGGCTTGAAATTGTGGTTCGGAATGCTGATGGTGACTTTGTGGCTGGGTGCTATGTTGAAAGGTCCTCTAGATCGGTGATTGAGGTAGAAACTTGGGCCTTGTTGGAAGGCGTCAACTTTGGTGTCAACCACAGGTATAAATTGGTGGTTTTTGAATCAGACTCCCTGGAATTGATCAAGGAAACTCGTGGATCAATTAGGCGTGGTCACTGGAATATTTTCTCAATCTTGGCGAGAGTTAAAGATGCTGAAAGGCACTTTGAGTTGTGAGTTTTTCCTGGACTCACTGCTCTTCAAATATGGCAACTGATGCCCTAGCAAGTCGTGCTCGGCGGGTGATGTGCAGGTAAGTCTGGCTTGACCGACCTCTGTCGTCGCCCTACACCACATGATCACCCCCTGGTTGAGTTCTGATCGCATGCCTCTGCTTGCGTTTTCCTCTTCTTTTTTTGCAGTTCTGCCATTTCTTTGTTGTTTTGTTCTTTCCCTCCTGCTGTATTCAGTATTGTTCCAAAAAAGAAACACCTAATAAGTATAATAGTGCACTATCTAAAAGGACTATGCCCCCAACTAAACTTCTCAACTTCCCAAAGAAACCAATGTTTCACAATAAGCTTAAGCATCATAAACCAACTATACAATATTCCAAAATATTTATTATATGACAAGTTATGAATGAATGAAAATAATATAGGATGTTTCCCTTGAAATCAAGTAAGCAATCACAGTTTAAACTTATTTTCATACCTTATTTTCTAATTATGTGTTACTCCATTTAATACAAAAATCACCATAAGTTTAGGTAAAAAATCTTCAAAATGATATATGGAAAATAGAAATCCATTAAGAATTGAGCGAGTCACAAGGGTGGAAATTTCAAAATCTTGCTGTTCATTTCTAACTTTTCCTGGGTATTGATTTTACTTTTGCCATAATTCTGGTTTCTTATCCTTTTTAGATTATTCAAAACCAAAACTTAATTAATTTTCATGTACTTGAAGATGGTATGATCTTCATGAAATTTCAAAATTTAAAAGCAAGGAATCGTATGGTAACTTCTTAGGTACCTACAAAAAGATTGAGGTTGTGAAATTGAGGATCTATAAGAGGCTTAAACCTAGGCTTTGACCACCCAAGTGAGAGACTTCCTTCAAGTTTTTCCATATGTTCCTATTCTCTTCTCACAGATTTAGACTAAAATTTAGAGGCTGAATCTAGTTGGGATTGCACAAGTGATTTTGGCTTTGGGCTTAGATACTTCTCAATTAAGAGAAGTGATGGCTGGAGGGTTTGCATAATATTGCGAGATTTCTGCACCAGCAGAGTTCAACACGTTAAGATATATATATATAGGAACAGACCAATAGCACTATAATTCTGGCACAACTTTTGATAGGCCTCGTCATTGGGCAGGGTTGGGCAAGCCCGGCCCAAAATTTTTAGGCTTGGGCCGGGCCGGGCCTATTTCATAATTTAAAAAATACCGGGCCGGGTCGGGTGGGCTTGATCATAAATATGAAAGCCCACGCACTTTGTCGGGTCGGTTTTGGGCTAGGCTTTACGGGTCGGGCCTACTAAGCCCACTTGAGCCAAGCCTACTAAACCCATTTGTACCTACCTAATTGTAAAAAAAAAAAAAAAGTGAGTTGAGCTTAAATATTATTATCGAATATTGAAATAAGCTAAGGAGGGGTACTATTGGATTTGGAGAATTGACTTAACTTTTCGACCATAAAGCCGAGATAGGATAAGGAGGTCACTAAGAGAGTCAGAGACCTAGCGAGTTTTTTTGAATTTAGGGTTAGGGTTTGGTTTGGGCATTGAGCTTTTAAATGACACTAGGTTGAGATTTGGTTGGAGTTTGGGATTTTGGCTATGATAGTAGTAACAAGATTGGACTGTGTATCAATTCTTAATTTATAATTATTTTATATTTTCGGGCTTATGGGTCAGGTTTACCTGGGCGGGTCTGGCTGGACTTACTGGGTTTTATCTGGCTCGGACCGATCTGGCCTAAGGGGCTTGAATACTCTAAGCCCAAGTCCAGCCCGTCAACATGCGGACCGGGCCAGGCCACGACCCATATTGGGCCGGGTCGGGCTTTTTGTCATCGGGCCTACCGAGTACCCATAAGCCCGTGGGCTTCTGGGCCAAATGATGAGGGCTAACTTTTGACATCGATTTTAAACCACTGGATTATTATATTGTTAATGGTTCAGATCTCACCAGCCACATGGTAATTAATTCTGGTATTCTTTTGTAAATAAATATGTATTAATAACTTAGCTTACTTAATTATTCCAATTATGATTTTATCACTTTTCTCAATCACTAATTATATATATATATATATATATATGTTTTGGTAAGCACCTTTAATCATATAATTCATATTTCTTATTCTCTTTCTCTTTCTCTTTAACCTCAAAGTTTATGATCAATCTCATATTTTTTGTTCTTTCTTGTATCTTCCTTCCCTTACCATCCTCAAGGTGATGGTAAATAAATGACAAAATTATTTTTTATCTTCTAACATTTATCTGTTGATCTTATACCCACAATCTAGGGCTTAAATTTGTAAAGACTGCACCAAGTTTTGTTGTTCAAGAGATGTAGTAGCAAACTATTTTCAATCTCTACAAAGACTAGGTAACAACCAAATGTTTATGACTAGTTCTTATACATCTATTAAGTCAATGAGTATAGAGTTGTAATGGAAGGATCAAATTCCATAGCACTTATGAAACCTTCATATATAGCAAACAACCATTTTTTATAAATAAAAAAGAAGTCCTTCATCTTCAAGCCTCTTTATTTTCCCTTTCTTGTACATATTTAAGAAGTCCTTTATCATCTCATTGTGGTTGTTGTTTGGTAATCAGAATCGAAGGTTTGAAGAAAAAAAGAAAGAAGGAGAATCGGGATGATTGAAGAACAAGGAAGAAAATGAGAGAAACCGTAACACAATCTTAACTTCTTTATTACATACATTCTGAACTATATACTAGATCTTAATACACAAGCTTTGCTTGGAGGCTAAGAAACCGTAACAAACAACTAACTAGCAGCTCACTCAATTAACTAACTCTAACAGATGTTTATGAGCTGGCCATACATCTGCATTTATCAGCTGTATTGCGGTACCATGGAACTATGATGCAGATCCATCAATTTGTGTTGGACTGAATTCCTCTGAATTCCTTATACTGTTAACATCCCCCGCAAGCTGAAGAAGAAGATGCTTCGAGCATTAGATTAGAAGAGTGCAGGTAGAAAAAGGTCATCAGATAAATCCTTGGTAAAAATGTCTGCTATTTGAGTACTTGAGGGAATGTGTTGAACATTCATATCACCTCGAATTACCTTTGCTCTCACAAAGTGATAATCTAACCTAATTTGTTTTGCTCGAGAATGGAAGATTGAATTAGCACACAGACTTGTGGCAGAGGTACTGTCATAGTAGATTAGAGGAGATTTAAGAAGTGGAATGTGTAGAGCATATAAGAGCTGTCTGATCCAGGATACTTCACCAGTAGTAATGGCTAAGGCACGATACTCAGATTCAATGCTAGACCTTAAGACATTAGTTTGTTTCTTAGACATCCAAGAAATTGGGTTTTTACCAAGATAGACAACAACCCATGTAGTGGATCATCTGTCATTGGGATCTCCTGCCCAATTTGCATCACTATAAGAAATCAAATCCAGGGAACCAGAATTAAAGATGATTCCATGATGAGGAGTACCCTTGAGGTACCTCAGAATGCGTTTAACAGCCATAAAGTAAGAATATGAGGGAGCATGCATATACTAACATACTTGATTCACAAAGAAGACTATATTAGGTCTTGTGAAAGTCCGATATTTTAGGGCACCCAAAATGCTCCTGTAATTGGTTGGATTGCTGTAAAGAGGACCAGCATCTTTCTTTAGTCTGGAACTAGGAACACTTGGTGTTTCTACACCAGAGCTATCAAGCATTGAAGTCTTAGTCAGCAGATCATTGATATACTTTGATTGAGAGATAAAAAGACCAGCTGAAGTGTAGTCAATATGGAGTCCAGGGAAGTAGTGTAGCTTTCCAAGATCCTTCATATCAAACACAACAGTTAAGGTTGAGACCACTTCAGAGGTAGCATTATCATTGCTTCCTGTAATGATGATGTCATCTACATACAACAATAAAACAACTAGAACATAAGTGGTTTGCTTGACAAAGAGAGAAGAGTCTGCCCAAGTATTTTGAAAGCCTAACTCGGGAAGAAAACTTGTGAACTTTTTATTCCATGCTCGAGGGGCCTGTTTGAGGCCATAGAGGGACTTTTGTAATTTGTACATATAATCAGGGTGCTTGGGATCTTAAAAACCTAGAGGTTGAGACATATAGACTTCCTTCCTAAGCTCACCATGTAAGAAGGCATTCTTAACATCTAGTTGCCTAAGATTCCACTAAAATTGAGCAGCCAAAGCAAGCACTAATCTGAGAGTAGTGGTTTTAACCATTGGACTGAATGTTTCACACTGTAATAAAGTCCTTCCTCCTGACTAAAACCCTTGGCAACTAACCTTGCTTTAAGCCTTACAACAGTACCATCCGAGTTCTTCTTAATTTTGTACACCCACTTACATCCAACTAGATTCTTTGAAGAGGGAAGAGGAACCAAGGTCCAAGTTTCTTGGCTATAGAGAGCATTCATCTTTTACTGCATTGTTTGTTGCCATATTGGGATTATGGATGCTGTCTTGAATGTGGTAGGTTCAACTTGAGTGAGATCAGTGTCATGAGAAGAAGTATAAGCAGACAGTATAGCTCTAGGCTTAACAATCCACCTTTTGGACCTCGTTTGCATTGGATGCATGTTAACACCTGTAATTGGTATAACAATCTGTAGAAGTTGAGGTTGAAAGTCAATATCTATGTTGTTTCTAGGATGCACAGATGAGGATTTAGGTTCTGTAAGTTCCTGAGGTTCTGAGGAGTCTGCTTGATTTTCTGTCAGGTTATGTGTAAGAATAGGTGAGTTTGAAAGTGATGCAGAAGAAGGGTGTACCTCATTGTCTTCATTAAGAGCAGAATTCATAGGAGTCTAAGTGGATTGAGTAGGAGTAGGATAATGATTGGATTGAGGGGGAGCAGGATGAAGTTGAAATAAGGAAGGAAAGACATAACATTGTATAGAAGAAGAAGGTATACGACCAGTGTTCTGAGAGTTGATAGTTAGAGATGAGAGAATGAGACTAGAGTAGGGAAATTGATTCTCATAAAAAAAAACATTCCTAGAAATAAAGTTTCTTTTTGACAAAGGATCATGACATATGTATCCTTTATATTTTTCAGCATAACCAAGAAAGATGCATTTTTTTTTTTGTTTTAGGTTGTAACTTGGTATTGTTGTATGGACGAAGTAGAGGAAAGCAAGAACAGCCAAAAACTTTCAAATGAGTTATGAGTGGCAATGTATTGAATAAGGATTCAAAAGGAGATTTCATATCAAGGATAGGACATGACATTCTATTAATGAGATAAGTTGTTGTTGCATAAGCATGGAACCAGAATTTAGCAAGTAGTTTTGAGGTTTGAAGTAAGGTAATGGTTGTTTCTAGTATGTGTCCATGTTTCCATTCTGCAAGGCTATTTTGTTCTGGTGTATAAGGACAGAATCTGTGATGTGTTATTCCCTTACTAGATAGGAACATTTGAAGGGCTTGACTCATGTATTCACCCCCTCCATCACTTTAATGAGTTTTGATTGAAACAGAAAATTGATTGGAAACATGAGAACATAAATGAACAAAAATAGAGTGAAATTCTGATTTATTTTTCATTGGAAAGATCCAAGTAAAACGTTTACATTCATCAACTAGATTAACATAGTATCTAAACCCTTCAAGTGAGGTAGTGGGAGATGGTCCTCATACATCTGAGTGTACAATCTCAAAAGGAAAAAAGGATTTAGAACTAGAACTTGAGATGGACTGTTTAGAAAACTTTCCTTCAAGACAAGATTCACAGACATTTTGAGAGGAGTCCTTAGAGTGTAGGATTTGTACTTTATTCAAGACACGAATCACAAGAAAAGAAACCTGAGGATGTGGTTGAGTTGTGGAAGTGAGAGGGAAAGGAAGTGGATAGAGGTAATTTCTACTCAGTCCTTAGAAGAGTGTTGTCCCTGTGATTCGATCTTGTATGAGAAAGGTTGAATCATCACAAACAAAACGACAGTATTCTATCTTGTATGAGAAAGGTTGAATCATCACAAACAAAATGACAGTGATTGTCTTTGCATAACTTTTTAACAGATAATAGATTAGCATATATATGTGGGACATGAAGAACTTCAGGTAAAACAAAACAATGAGGTGTAGGTTGAGTGCTGACAAGTGTAGATTGTCCAACATGTGCCACTTTCAAACCTGTGCCTCCAGCAGTGGTGATGACATCAGTATAATTAGATGGATAGGGCCTTTGAATCTGGGACATTTCAGATGTCATGTGTACTATAGCTCCAGTGTCAGTAATCTAATACTTTTGTTGCTGAGAAAAGAAGGGACCTTGAGCACTCATAGCAGTGAGATTCTGTGGTGGTGATGAACCCTGAAAAGAGTAGTTCCCTATGTGATAGTAGTTGAGGGCTGAGTGACCAAATTTCCTGCAAATTTGGCATTACTCTCCTTATCCATTCTGAGTTGGATCATTATGATGTATGTGGAAGAAATCAGTAGCATTGTGACCTTTCCTTCAACATATTTGACAGATATGAGGGGAAGGGGGGGGGGGGGGGGGGTGGGGTTGGAGAACTGTTGTTGATTTGGTGCTCCCTAGAATACCAGCACTATTCTTGTTGTGATTGATGTTATTCCAAGATCTAAAACCATTGTTATTATAACTGGGATTCGATTTTCCTTTGTTCCGCCTTTGTAACCATTACCCTTGTATTGTTGAAACTGTTGCTATTTTGATGATATCCTCCATTGAATCCATATTGGTGAAAATTATCAGAGAATTGTGGATACTGACCTTGATTAGTAGATACTAATATGTTTTGTTTAGGTTGAAAGCTGGTCTGAGGTGACTGTGATGTACCCGGGTTTATAGTGAATGAGTTTGAGGGAAAGGAATTGAGGGGCCAATCTCAGGTACAACTTGTGTAGGACTAGAACCAGAATTCTTGGTGGCATTTAAGGCTGAGAGAAAATTGTGTTCAGCAGACTGTTCAATGACAGATTCTTTAGTTAGAAGTTGGGACCTAAAATCCTTGAGGCTAATTGAACTCGCTCTATTATTAATAACACACCTGAAAGTGTTGAATTATGCAAGTAGACCCCTTAAGTTAAGTATCACAATGTCATCATCACCAGAGACAACATTGGAAGACTCATGAAGATCCCTTGAATTTTTAATTCTCTGCAGATATTTGGTCATATTTTTTATCCTTTCTTGATGTTTTGCAAATCAGCTTTCATCCAAAAAGTTGAAGCCTTTCTTGAGGAGGCAAACTTGTCTCTAAGGCTGAGCCACATTTCTTGAGCACTCTTGCACCCAATAATACAAGAAATGGCAGCAAGAGACAATGTTGAAATGATAAGCTGCATTAGTGCTTGATCATGCATTTTCCATACCAGGTATTCATCAGAAGGCAGAGAAGAATTTTGTGCAGCAAGTTCAGATGACATACGATCAGGACAACATTGAGTATCATCAAAAAACCTCATCATGTTGTTGACATTCAGCATAAACTCCATTTGAAAATTCCATGTGATGAAGTTGTGATCATCTAATTTGACTGTGACAACATTTTCAATTGTTGGAATGAGATAGGCAATTGGGGATTGACGAATTTGGAGTTGTGAAGTAGTAACCATAGTTCTGCACTGTTATGGTGTAGGCTTAGGTAGATATTTGAGAGAGACAAAATCACAAGCACGTAGAGTGCACTGTTTAACAGAGAGGTTCAAGAGAGAAAATTCATGAATAGCAAGAACCACGATTATAAGAATTTAGACAGAAAGAAGAAGAGGAATTGATCTATTGATTTCAGCGAAAGCTCCAGGATCGATCATGTATGGTGGTTAGCCAAGGTCATGAAAGCGGCTATGATACCATGTTTGGTAATCAGACTCGATGGTTTGAAGAAAAGAGGAAAGAAGGAGAATCAGGATGTTGAAAATAAGGAAGAATATGAGAGAAACAGTAGTGATCTCTATTGAAGGATTGATTTACTTGATTTTAATACAACACAATCTTAACTTATCTATTACATACATTCTAAACTATATACCAGATCTTAATACACAAGCTTTTCTTGGAGGCTAAGAAACCATAACAAACAACTAACTAATAGGTCACTCAATTAACTAACTCTAACAGATAATTATGAGTTGGCTATACATCTGTAGTTATCAGCTGCATTGCAGTACCATCGAACTACGATGCATATCCATCAATATGTGTTGGACTGAATTCCTCTGAATTCCTTATACTGTTAACAGTTGTATGACACGTGTGATTAAAGAAGGTTGGGATGTTAGAGTTCCAAGGAAGGTTCCTTCCATGTAGGGGAGGGACATAGCTTGTGTTCAATTAGGGTTTCCAATGTGCTCCAATTTTCTCTAGAGATTAGGGCAAGATGACTTCGAGGCTTTCAACTTAAAGCATCACCCACTATGTTTCCTTTTCTCGGTGGTATAGGGTAAAGTCATAATCTTCTATGAGCTCCATCAATCGTCGTTGTTGCATGCTCAGAACATTTTAAGAGAAAATGAACTTGGGACTCTTGTGATCATAGAATAAATCGAACTTTTCCCATACAAATAACGCCTCCAAACAGTTTCCAGTTCCAAATTGTGCGTTGGATAATTCTTTTCAAGGATTTTTAGTTGTTGAGATATATGCATAGGCTACCACTTTTCCATTTTTCATAAGCCCATAACCAAGTGCTTGATGTGATGCATAACTGTAGAAGATGAAGGGTAATTCACTTTCAGGAATGGTAAGGATAGGTGCTATCGCGAGTTTATCGTTCAATTTCTCGAATGCTTGAACACTTTTCACATCCTATATGTAGTTATTATCTTTTTGACTCAGCATCATCATGGTTAAGACATTCTTTGAAAACCCTTCAATGAATCTTTGATAGCAGCATGCCAAGCCAAGGAAACTTCGCACCTTTTGTGGTAGTAGTTGGGCCTTCCATTCCAAGACAGATTCAATCTTGGGAGGTTCACAACTATCCCTTGTGGCCATAGCTATTCCTTGTAGCGAAAGTACATGGACTAAAAATTTAACTTGGGGTTGACAAAAATACCATTTTTCCAATTTTGTATACAGCTGGTTCTCCCTAAGAACTTCTAACATAGCCTCCAAGTGTTTTGCATGCTCTTCCTCGAGTTTGGAATAGATTAAGATATCTATTAGACAACTTGTCTGATATTCACAAATCAATTAGTCAATTATCATCACTCTGTCTATAATCCTTCTATATCTTCTAGGATTCCTAAATCAAGGTGATTTAGGAAATGTCAACCCCTGCTGTAATTTAGATATCTAATTATTTAGTTTCCTATTATAGTCTTGTATCAGCTTCGTATATAAACACCTTATCATATCAATGTAAATCAAGCTTAAACGCATATTCAGTAAATCTTACATGGTATCAGAGGCCCCTTAGCTAGCCCTACCATCTTCGATCCTTCCTTTCTTGTCTCTTATTCTTTCTTTTACACCCAGTCTTCCTCTGATGCAGCTTCTTCAGACTCTGCTTTGCCCAATGTTTCCCATGTTCTCACTATCAAACTTGACTGAACTAACTATCCCCTTTGGTTAGGCCAAATTTTTCCCATTCTTCGGAGTCGTCGTTTGCGTGGTTTTGTTGATGGCTCCTCTCTATGTCCTTTCTTAGTTTCTTGTGGATGACAAGGGCACGCCCACCTATTTCCCCAATCTATACATGCCTCTTGGGGACCAGTTAGTCCTCTCTTGGATTAATGGTCCACTTCATCCCACTGTCCTCTCTACCATTGCTCAGGTAACCTGGCTGCCCTTCAGCGTCGTTTTGCTTCTCGCAATCAAAGTCAATTACTACTGCAGCTTCATGGTGGGTTGTTCCATACACTTCGCGGTGGTCTCTCTATCACCAATTATCTCAACAAGATTAATTCTCTTGCTAATTCCTTGGCTCTGTAGGCTCTCCTATCAACTCGAATGTTGGTCCTATGTATGAAAATATCGCGGCCTCTGCTCAGGCCCGTGACACCCCAATCTCATACGCAGACCTGGAAGCTCTTCTTCCAAGTGCTGAACAGCAGTTGCTGCCAACTCTTCATCCTAGTTCAGACTACGCGGTCACAACAGTCGCAGCCACTCATGGTCGTGGGCTTTCACGTCGGGGCTCGTGTGGCTTTATCGGCGAAGACTCTTTTGTTAACTCTCACCCACGGTAATTGTTAACACTTGAGTCATCTTAATTCCTCTGGAGTAAGAAATTTTCGAGGGTGATGTCTAGGACAAGAGACGGTACTCATAACGGGTTTTGGGTCTAAGAAAATAGCCCTGCCTCTTATGTGTATTCTTTCTAACCTGGTCACTTTTGAAGTTGCCCAAACAGTTGAATTAATCCAAGATATTTACTTGGGCCGCACGGACGTATAAGTCTCCATTTAAACTTTGAGGCTATGTGAACCATATATATCTTTGACTTCCCCCGACATGTAAATATTGTTTATATCTTAATTTACATTATTTGTCATGACAAAGTTAACTTGCATCTTTCGTTTAACTAACTTGCATCTTTCATTCTAACTTGCATTTCATCTTTCATTTAACTTGCATTTTTAACTTCACTTGCATATTTAGTTTAACTTGCATTGCACTCTTCCTCTAACTTACATCTTTAACTCACATTGCATCATTAACTTTAATTTGCATATCTAACTTGCATTCTTAATTAACGTACATCTCTGACTAACTAACTTGCATCTCTGTCTAGGCTGGATGGACGTTAAACTTCAAGCGCTTGTTGGGAGGCAACCCAATGTGTTCCCGGGATGTGAAGGAGTCATCAATACAGATTTGCTATCCTTTACCCTTCACTCTCTTTTATTTTGTTTATTTAATGTTTTCCTATTATTTTCGTAAATCATCTTCCTTACTTTGATTCTATGTTTAATTACTTCGTATTTTCCTACATTGAGGACAATGTAGAATTTAAGTGTGGGGGAATGGTTTACAATTTTAATTGTTCAAAAAAAAAACAAAAAAAATTGAAAAAAATTATAAAAAAAAAAAGGAAAAATAAAAAATGAAAAAAAAAATATTATTGTTTTTTTGAATCTTTTTGTTTTAACTTAGTGTTTTTATGAGTCTTAAGTTGCCATTTAACTTGTCAATGACATAAATGAACAGAAAGGAATATGTTATGGCCATAAAGATAATCACTACAACTTGAATTTGTTTGTTAATATTTTGTGATTAAGTGTTATAACTTGAAGATAATGCATGTAAATTGGCACATAAACGAGCATGATAAGATAAGTATGAATCATATGAACCTTATGTGAGCTTTAGAACTTTATATACATCTTTGATGAGTGATTCATAAGTTCTTTGTTTAAATTGATATACATATGCCTCATAACTGCTTGCCATAGTTTTTAATGAACTCTAGAGTACTAGAACTTATTCTATGTGATTTTCAAAGCTTTTAAGTCAATAAACTCTCTGATTTTGGAAATGATTAAGGCATTAGGGTTAACACCACAAATTCAAACATCCATGTTCCCTATTTTGTGCGCACAAGTTGCGACCCCCTTAGTTTTAACCTCTTTCGAGCCCACATTAAGCCTTTCTTTCATCACCATGATTATCTAAACACTTGAGCTTAGTATAGACATCATTTACCCTTGTTCCAAGAACTCGGTTGAAGATATAAAGATTGTGTAAGGAGAAAATAATGATGTTGAAAAGACTTTTATGTGAATTATTTGGATTTACCGACTCAAGCTTTGTTGTATTGTTGACACATGTTATTACCTTGATATAAAAAAAAAACCAAAAAATCAAGAAATCAAAAAGAAAAAAAAAAGAAAAAAAAAGAGAAAAAAAGAGAAAAAAAAAAAGTTGAGTCTCGATCAAGGTAATAAGGTTTGGTTATGTAATGTTTGAGTTAAGTCCCTTACATTTGTAAATCCGACACGAAGAATGATTGTGAGGCCCAACATGATGGAATTAGGCCTATGTTCGAAGGGATGGATTACCAACATCATTGCACTAAGGTTGGGAAGCTATGATACGTTTTGGGAGTCTATTGAGTCTTGGAACGAATTGAGCACCACTTGTCCTATATTTTCCTTGCCTCTAAACTTAGCCCCATTACAACCTTCGTAAAGACCTTATGATCCTTAAGATGGTAAATTTTGATTAGTGGAGTCAATCACTTGAGTAAGCTTATGGTTTTGGTTCATTTGTGCAAGTTTATGTTGTTTTTATCTTGAGGTGTTTGTTTGAAATTTTGCAAAAGTACTTCATTTCGATTATGTGAGTATTTCTCACATACTTTGAGTGCAAACACAAACCCTTACAAAATTGAGTGAATTTATGAGTGCATATCCTTGTGAGTTGATTCATACTTATTTTGTTCATGTTGAGATCCAATTCACCATATTTACTCATTATCTTACTTGTTGAAGCATTTTGTTACCATATATTAACTTTTGAATTCCATATGCTTAAACGCTTTAAGTGAAAATCTTTTATGCCATGATTGTAATAATGAAATATTGAGACAAATGGTTAATGGTTTACTTATTTTGAATTCGTAGTTTAATTTTAGTATTTGCTAGGGACTAGCAAAGTTTAAGTGTGGGGGTATTTGATAGGTCATCAAATAAGCATTATTTTATATTATTTTATACCCTTTATACTTAGCTTTTAATATTAAAATATTAAATAAATAGATAAAATAATTTATTTTGTGTTATTTTTGTTTAAATAAATAAAGTTTGTAATTTGGAGTATTTTGGCTAAAGAATCTTCCCGATCGGAATTATAACGAAGAAATTATGGACGAATTTCGGTGAAATATTACTAAATTAACTAAATAAATTAATTAATTTTTATTTTGCAGCCCAGCCCAACAGAAAAAAGAAAAAAAAGGGAAAAGAAATAAAACCCGGCCCGCACGGCTGTGATCCAGCCCAATCCATGCAGCCCAATCCGTGCAGCCCATCGCCAGCCCAGCCAGCCCAGTCCGCCAGGCCCGCGTCCCAGCAGCCCGTGCAGCCCAGCGCGCACAGCCCTGCACCGAACAACAAGACTGAGATTCGGCGCGCGTCTGCCGAACCGATGCACCTCTCCTCAGCGCGCGCCTGCCGAGCTCCAGCCCTCCCATTCAGCGCCTGCCCGCTGAACTTTCTTCCACCCTTTCCAGCGAAGCCTGCTGACCTGTCCTCCACTTTCCAGCCCATCCACGCCGATCTGCAGCTCCTTTTCAGGCCACCCACACCGAATTCTGACAAAACCCAACCAGCAGCACCTTTGAAGATTTCTTTTGTTTTTTTTTTACATCTTTTCCCCACAAACACCACTCAATCTCATCATTTCACTTTTTAATATTTTTATTATAACTTTTATTTGTTTTTTTAGAGTATAATTAGCTTTTCCCCCCTATAAATAGGGGTTCAATTCTTGTATTTTGGGAGTCCCCAATTAGTTTCATTCTTCCATTTCTTTCATTTTTTCTTAGTTCTAGTTCTTAGTTAGTTCTTTTGTTTCTCTCTTTTGAGAGACTTTTTTTGGGGACCATTTTAACTTCTTGTAGATTTTCTTATTAATTAGCTTTCTTTTAATTCTTGTTCTTAATTTATGTTATTTTTATTTTTCTTAATTTCATTTCTTCTTTACTTTGTTCTTGTGATATTTTTTTGAGATCTCTTAAACACATTTTTATGCTTTCCTTAAGAAATACCTAGGCCAAGTAATTCTAAGGCAATTCAAGAGTTTTAAGACCGAATTCCTCGTATTTCTTCTACCATCTTCACAAGTTTCCTGCCGCTGTTCGGTGATTCTTGTGAAAATCCATACTTCTCTACTTAAATTCTTGTTATTGTTATTGGTTTTACTTATAATTCAATATATGTGTTGGTATTTTCTTTCTAACATTTGTAAGTAAGAATGCAATCTCCATGTGTTTTACTTTTTGAGTTTCTTTTACTTCATATGTTTTAGTGCTTAAACTTCAATTCGAAGCTAAATGTTGATCCGCTGTTCGGGGCATTTAGAATAGAGTTGAAGAGATTTAATGTTTGATCGCTGTTCGGCGCATTAAATCACTTACTTAAGGTGGATCATATTGTAAGTAATAATCCGCTGTTCGGTGCATTTATAATATGAAAAATGTATGCATGTATTTGAGATGATTAAGGTATGATTTCGTGATTGGTTTAATATGAGCATGATGTTAGAGTGTTGGTAAAAATATGTGTTTGAAGAAAGTTCACTAGTACAAAGGTTAAAATAGAAGTAAAATTAAGTATTTAATTATTTTTACTTGTTTTCTTTATTTTTATATTTACAACTCTTTTCAAAAACCCCCATTTTCAATTCTTTATTCTTTATTCTTTAATTCTTTTATTCTTTTATTCTTTTATTCTTTTTTATTCTTTATTCTTTTATTGTTTTATTCTTCTATCCTTTTTATTCTTTATTCTTTTATTCTTTTATTCTTCTTTTATACTTTTAGTTTATTATTCTTTGATTCTTTCATCTCTTTATTCTTTTATTCTTTAATACTTTTAGTTTATTATTCTTTGATTAATTAATTCTTTAATTCTTTAATTCTTTAATTCTTTAATTCTTTAATTTGTTAATTCTTTAATTATTTAATTCATTAATTTATTCATTATTCATTTATTCATTACTCTTTCCCACTAACACATTATTAATGTTCCCTAATTTCCCCGGTTAAGAACGATCCCTATTTACCAATACTACATCTACACAAAAAGGGTTTAAATTGCACAATACTCAAATTACGTGTCTAAATTAATGCGTAGTTTGGGCGTAGTCAGTGAGGTTGAGTGAGAGGTTGAGTAGAGGCCAGGGACGGCAGGACAGCCGTGGACGGCGGAGGAAACCTAGAACACAGGTAAACCTGATGACTCCTTTGGATTTGAAGTATCAAATTCCAGTTTTGGATGTTTAAGGGTTGTTCTAACGATTGGGTTGCATTTCTGGGGTCTTGGCAAGTCGAGAGGGATCTGGAACGGTGGCTGAGGATGGCTAAGCAATCTAGACATACGGCTGTGAGGAGTTTCGGTGGCTAGCCACCGAATTCAATTTCTGGAAAGATAAGCCCAAAATAGTTCCCTAAACCTATTTTTAAGGTTCCTAGAAGCTAAATGAAGTCCTTAGGATGAAATTTTGGCCGGTGGAAATGCCCAAATCATAGGATGAACAATTTGGCTTTAAATGGTTTAATGAACCAATGAGTTTTAAGATTGTTTTCATTAATTTGATTGCATAAAACAACTCCTAGGATAGATTAGAGAGGATTGGTGGAAAGAAGGAAGAAAAAGGATGGTCTGTGAGTAGGATTGAGAACCCCGGAGATGGTGATTAGCCCAGAGAGGCTTACGACACACATATCGAGGAGGCAGCTAAGACGGTTTGTGAGTGGACTTTGTTTTATGAATTGATGCATTCATAAATATTTTACATGTGTTTCATATCGATGATTTGAGATGCCTTGAGTGCATATGATTGTGGTATTTATGATTTACGTGTTTGCACGTATTTCGAGATTTATAGTTTTATATTGTGCTTATACGTGCTGGTATTTCTATGATGGTTTAATGGAAAGGTTTTGGATTTAGAAATATGGAATCGGGCGTGAGACCCATTTGATTTGGAAACCATCGGACTTGGAGTCCATTTGATTTAATGAGAAATCGGGTTGGAGGCCCAATTATCATATATGATCGGGCTTGAGACCCAATTGGTTATGATATCAGGCTAGAGGCCCAGTTGGTTTATGAAATGGAATTTTGGGCTGAGACCCGTAAGTTTTGGAATTAGATTTTATGAATTTACAATGGTTTTATGGAAATCCCGGGCATAGGTCCCTTTGAATGGTTTCGAGATGATTTACAAAATGGTTTTCCATATACCATCCTCACGAACGGTCGCCCTCCAGACGTCCTGTATCATAGGAGTGGCAGGTTGTCTCCTCCAGACGTCTAGTAATATCCTGGAGTAGTCACGGGGCATTGCCTGCGAGGGGGCATTGCCTGCGAGGGGTCATTAAAGGAGCGACCGATTCGTATAGTGACTCAGGAGTAGGATTGCCAAAGGTTAAAACCTCCCTCCATAGAGGGTCATTGATCTGCAGGTCATTGACCTGGGTCGACCTTGGGGAGACTTGGGATTTGAGACCCACATGATTGGTTTTGGGCTGAGTTCCCATATATTTGGTTTTTGGCTGAGTTCCCATATACTTATTTTTGGGCTGAGTTCCTATATGATTGGTTTTGGGCTGAGTTCCCATATACTTTGGTTTACGGTTTTGGACTAAGGCCCTAAGAGTTTAATTATTGATAAATGGTTTGGAAACTGGTTTTCAAATGCATGCATGCTTTTTAGTAAAGGGCAAAAATGTCTTTTCGATATGAATGTGTTTTATAAAATGTTGTTTTGTCCACTCATAACTTTTATGGTTTTAATGCCCTTCAGGTTGATTGTGGATGCGGGCTATAGTAGAGATCGAGACATCACATGCGACCACCGATCCTGGTGTACTCTGATCGACCCCGAGCGGGTGACGAGTTTATCCCTAGTCTGACACGCGGTGTCAAACGGGAGTAGGCACGTCCCACGATAATCCAGGGGATTTGGGACGGGTCCTGTCAAATTAGTATTAGAGTAAGGTTTGCATGTGGTACTATGATACCAAAATTGTATCAGAGCAAGGTTTGCAAGTGGTACTCTGGTACCAAAATGGTATCAGAGCGAGGTTGTCGCTATTCGAGCAAACCGTGTAGTTCTTGTGGTACGCGCAGGTCGAGGATGTGATGTCTCTGCAGTGGTAACAGCCCGTCATCAACCTGATAGTTAGGGTAAGAGTATGAGGATTCAGTGGAATCGAACCCTGATCAGGATGTGTTTGGCACGTGATGCGATGGTTTAGGGTTCGATTGGCATAAGATACCATGTTCTAGTGAGATTAGATCCCGAGTAGGATCGATGTTCGTGTGAATCCAACGGCTTGGAGCCGTATTGTTACTATTGGATGGGACTTAGTTAGTCGGTTGTCCCAGTATGATGATGCTACGGAGTTGTAACTGTTCAACGGTAAGATCATATCAGATTGAGATTGTGCCAAAGTGGTATCAGTGGAGGTCGGATGTCAGGGTCGTCCATGAAAAAATTGCAAAGATCGGAGATTATGCTACTAAGTGTAGTCAAGTGCACAACGACCCTAGTTGAGGCTGTTTGGAAATAGGAAAGTTTGACCCGTATTGGCGTGATATGCCATGTGCAATGTGTCGAATCCCGGGAGGCGATGTCGACTGACAGGGATTACCACGGTAAAGATGTTGTATGGTATGACATATTGTGGTTGAGTGGTGGTAGACACAAAGGAGGGCCAAATTCTTGTGGGCCTAGCGGCTGGAAGCCGTGGAGTTAAGAGAGGACGAGGTCCTCGGATTGTGGTTACTGGGTGGTTGTGTACCAGTTAACCCCATGTGATGACTTTTCGGAGCCGATAGCGATGGATCGGTCAGGATAGATGTGCTGCAGTGAGCAGCTGAGTTCGTGATAACCCTAGTTTGAGATTGTTTGGACAAGTTACCAGGAGAGTGGTACTTGTGGACCGGATCTTGAGTTGGAACGATCAGGGATGTTACGTGTTGAGCGGTTAGTGCCATCAGTGAGTTGATTGCATAGGTATGGAGTCTTGATAGCAGAATGTTTCTGGGGTTGGTCTGCACGCGGTTGTCACAGACGCTGCTATCAATAGATGTAGTCGAGTCTTATCGAGTGGACAGGCTTATTTTACAGTGATGACTGAGACGATGGAGATTCATCAATCGTGATGAGGATACGGGGGTGCGTGAGTGACAAACAGTACGAGCAGTGATTTCTAGATTCGACTCTGTTACGACTGAGTACGATCATAGAAGGGGATGTTGGTGAGTGTACCACACTACCTCAGTGAATGTGACTAAGATGAATGAGATGTACCTGGATGAGTGACAGGTACCCTAGTTACCCTTGGACGGATCGTACGAGTGTGGAGTGGTGGAGTTGATTCCAAAGAGTTGAGTCGTACGAATTAGTATGACGGGGATGGTAGACGTGCCTAAAGTGGCAACCATGTGAGTTCGGTAGGCACTGAGCAGGACATAGTGGATCCCGAGTGGCTCAGTGCGAGGCACGAGGTATACTTGGTTTGGTGACCAGTCCCCCAGTGATACGAGACCTGAGACACGAGGGTGTGCTTAGGAGTTGAACCTATTAAGGTTGAGGAGAATTTGATTATGATAAATAGAAGAATCACTATAGAAGTTGACAATAGATATGAGTGGCTAGTGGAGGAAATCCTCAAGTTAAAGTGTTGAGGTGACTGATTTGGTTAGTGGTGAAAAGTGATGTGACAGTTGAATAGGTTCAAAGTGGGTGTAAGACCCTATGATCCGAGGTCTGGTTATTAGCGGAAAAAGAGCTTGTATGGATCCACTTAGGATCAGTGGGATTGTGTGGATCAGGATCAAGGTGAGTTGGATCAAGTCGTGTAGTGATGATCAAGATGATCGAGACGACTCGGGTGATTCTAACGACTGTGGGTCGAGTAAACCGAGGTCTAGTCGTCATCGGGGTGAATCGTACTACTGATTATGCTAAGCTAGGAGCAGAGGACAAGCATTTTGTAAGACGGTTGAAGGATTTTTTTGGAATGAGTTAGTGAAAGACGAAATGACTATCCAACCTCTGTCTTGGGAAAATACAGTTACAGGTTAGATATGTGAAAGAGTACTGAACTTTCTTGAATACGTGAATGAGTATGGTGTTGGATATGTGGAGGAACATTGGTCTATCTTGTGAGTGTATTGGATATGAGGATAGAGATTATGATGGATTGATGTGTGCCTGGTGATGGACTGTTGAGGTCCAAGCCAAGGTTGGAGTGTGGATAGTAGCATGTGGTTGGACGTTGCCAGAGTGCAGTCCTTGAGCAGGCCGGGTAGTGCCTTGATGATCGATATGTTTGGGGTTTAGAGTTACCCGATAAGATGAATGTTTTTTCAATTGGATGGAGTCATAGATGGACATGATATGGTGATCATATTAGTTCCGATTGTGACAATTGACGAGGATTATGATCAGATGTGTTCTGACATACTGAGACGTTGATTGGACGTCGAATACTATGTTCTCGAGCAGAAATGATTGAGAGGGTTCAGTGATTATGAGAGCCGAGAGCTCAGGGCCATGTGAGCCAGAGAAACCCTAGTGAGATTTTTGTGACTATCTCTACTGAGGCAAGTATTCGATGGGGTCCAGATACACCTGATAAGTCACAAATTAAGCATCATTTCAATGTTATTTCTTATCCCTTTTACATATCTTTTGATTATAATTGTACAAACAATAGGAGAAAATGATCCATTTTGTGAGACATGTGTAGATTATGAAAGTTAAGTCAATTCTGAAGAGAATGCAAAAAGAATGGAGGAAATCCGAGCCAAAATGAAGGAATGGCACTAAAATGAAGTTAAGGTCCCTAGCTGAAATCCCAGTTGAGGGCCTCTCGGGTTTTATCTTTGAATTGGCATTTTTCAATGTATTGGATGTGATCAGCAGCTCATATAATCTCCAGGGGTTCCAATGAGGTGATAGCACATGTCAGGACAATCAAGATTAACCAAGAAAAGGGGTTCTTTCCTTTCTTGGTCGAGAGGCACTCCTAATCCTACAAGGAGTGTGTGTGTGTGTGTGTGACTTTGTGGATCAGCCTTGCCAGCCTTGCATGCCTAGATTAAGTGGGCTATTTCAGACATTATGCCCTGGAATCCAGCTGGGGAAGTTGGCCAAAAGATCCATTAAAAGAAGGGTTCTTATCTGTTCTTTGGAACCCAAGAAACTAGGATTTCTTGCCTTATCAAGTTCCTACTTTTTAGGGATTTGGGACAGCTGCCCTTTGGACGAATTTTTCTTCCCTTTTCACTAAGGAATTACATGGATTGATTTGGATAAGAAGACCTAAAGATCTCCTAATCAGATCTTGAAGTTAAAGAGGCAAGAAATAAGGAAAAGGAAGTTTCTTGGAAATTAAGAAACCATCTTGTACATGGCTAGGGTTAATTAACTTCCCTAGCCACAATTTATCATGCTTCCTTTATTTTAGGGCAATGTAATCTAATTTAAGATAGAATTAAATGAATTCCTAGTCAAAGATAAAGTCAAGAAGTGGAAAGAAGGAAGGAAAGGTACTTCTTGTACAAGAAGGATACCAAAAATGGCCAACTATGGTTTTTCACAAAAACAAGGAGTTTTCCTCCTTGTTTTGGGGCTGTTTTCCCTTTTCTTTGAGGGAGATGTTAGGGCAGGTGTTAGGGGTTATAAATAGAGGTTTTCTCATTGTTTTCGGAGGTCCAATTTACCTCCTAAGGTCCCAAAACTTAGCAAAAATTTCTGCTCAAAGTTTATACACAAGTACCCGCAATTTACCCTTTTGTTCATGATTTTGGATTCAAGTCTTGCATCTTCTTTGTGACGTGAAGCTTGGGAGAAGAAGAAGTGTTTGTGCCACTTCTCTCACACATTATTCATCTTAGTATTTGTGTTTCTTAATCCCTAATCTCTTTAAGTTTTTTATGCATTCAATTATGATGTTTGTTAACTTAGTTATGTGTGAGTAGTTTCCTTTAGGATTAGGGCTGTTTGAAGCCCTAGCCATGTTAGTTTATAATTAGATTTCTGGTTGTTGATTATGGTTGTTATGTATGTCTGGATTTGTTGGATTACTATGCTTCATGAACTCAATTTATGCTTGTAAGTTTGATCACCTTATCTGCTTATAATTGTCGATGTAATTGCTTGCCGAATCACCTTGATGTTTGTGTTCACCCTGCAATTTGTAGCATCACGTTTAAGAGGAGGAATCTTATTCGTAATCTAAACTCATGACTTCCTAGGATTGCAAATCACTTTACTAGGGATAGTGTAGTGTCATTAAATCTTCTTCATGTTTCATGCATTATCACGCATCATCGGTAATAGTTGTTTAAGGGCGGATACATCACGCTTAAACTTGCAATCTAAGAGAAGATAAATGTGTAGGGTGAGCCTTAGTCGGACCCTTGCATGGGCACTTAATTCAGATACATACATAATTAATCTAGTCAACAAAATCTAAGGAGAACTATAATTGGTAAGGATGGATAACATGTCCTAATTCGTCCTAATCATCCAATCAATTTTCAAATCAAGTTTTTCATCATTTTGCACTTGTTTCCATCATTTAATTTCGTTCTAATCATCACTCAAAACCCCCCAATGTTTTTGTATTTTTTCTCAAGTTGTTTCATTCCAAACTAAGTGGATTCACGTTGAACAAGTCCTTGAGGGATCGACCTTTGCAAACCTATTATACTCGTCATACGATTTTGTGCACTTGCAAAGTATTACATTAGGAGTTATCATTCATAATTTCTTGGTTGATAAATCTTCTATCAACACCCAGGATGGTGAGATGTTGAATGTGTTTCGACAGGATATGTGATGCGTCAGTTTGAGACTCGAGACGGGTCGGGATTTCAGCGGAAGTTGATGAGTGACATGAGTTACAATGTGGGGACTCGAGAGTGAGTCAAGATCAGAGTAGCGCATAGAAAGAGCAGTGGAGACGAGAGTTACCGGCTAGTCATGATCGTTGTCGTGGACTTAGAGAATGTTAGAGGAAAAGTTGTATATCTTTGGACAGTGGATCACGGTTGTAGACCGTTTATTGACATAGAATAAGAGATCGCTCAGTAGGAGCAATGAGAATGGCTGATGATAATAGGATCTAGAGGATGGTTGTCTGGTCGGATGCTGAGCAGGATGTCAGCTTCGATTGTCGAATAAGAAGGGTCCTCCGACTAACAAGCCGACTTGATTTCAGCTTAGTATATTAGACCTGTCGAAGTGAGTGACAGGAGAGATCGATGAGTGTTGGTATTTCGAGTGAGACCTACGAGCCGACGGGTGGTTTATGTCGGACATGTACATTTACCCGAGAGTGCCCGCGTTGGAGGCAGAATTGGATTTCCACAGTCTAATTGTGGAATTTGGGTCAGTTTGAATTTCAAGGAACAAATTCTTTAAGGAGGGAAGTTTGTAACGACCTGTCCCAAAGTTTTGGGATTAATTAAGATTAAATCTAGGATTAACATGACTAATCCCTGATTAGTTAAGGATTATCGGACGTTCAGGGCGATCTTACTATTTTATCCCTAAACGAGGGCAAAAAGTTAACTTTTGACTAGGGAGGTCCAATGCACGAGGATTGAGGACTGTTATGTAGATCAAGTTTATACGAGTCCATAGACAGGAGGCACGTCGAAATCAAACGTTCAATGGAAAGTTACGGGTCACGGAAGTTCCGAGTCACTATTGCACGTTTTACGAGACGAGTGGACTTTTGTCCTGAGTGGGTCCAGATATTTAGTTCAGGCCCAATGGTTGAGTGACAAGTGTCACCCATTCATTGCCTACCAAACACCTATGTAACACAGATACATGCATATCTATTCCCATATCTTCATTCAACCATCCAAACCCGATGAACCAAAAACCAAACCCTTCTCCCTTTCTGGATCGATTGATGACCATGTGAGGTTGAGTGAGAGGTTGAGTGGTGGCCAAGGATGGCAGGATCGCCGTGGACGGCGGAGGAAACCCAGAACCCGGGTAAACCTGATGACTAATTTGGATTTGAATTTTCAAATTCCAGTTTTGGACGTTTAAGGGTTGTTCTAACGATTGGGTTGCACCTCTGGGGTCTTAGCGAGTCGAGAGGGATCAGAACGGTGGCTGATGAAGGCTGAGCAGCCCAGATAGAAGGTTGTGAGGAGTTTCGGTGGCTAGCCACCGAATTCAATTTCCGGCAAGGTAAGCCCAAACTAGTTCCCTACACCTATTTTTAAGGTTCGTAGAAGCTAAATTAAGACCTTAGGATGAAATTTTGTTCCGTGGAAATGCCCAAATCATAGGATGAACAATTGGGCTTTAAATGGTTTAATGAACCAATGAGTTTTAGGATTGTTTTCATGGATTTGATTGCATAAAAAAACTCCTAGGATAGATTAGAGAGGATTGGTGGAAAGAAGGAAGAAGAAGGATGAAAAAATTAGGAAGATATGGCCCTGAACCGGCGGGTTCAGTTGGACTGGCTACACAGTGGACTAGTCTGGACCGGTTTGTAACGAGGTTGAAGAAGGACTGTTCTAGGCGCGTGGGCTTCACTTTCAGGGCCTTTGGACGGCGCGTGGAGCAGAGTTTGGGGACACGGTCAACACGTGAAATCATCCTTTCGATGTAACGAACATTTTGGACAAATTTCGAGTCGATCAGACATCGTTTCGATATAGTTCGGGGTGTCCGAAGGATTAAGGTCCATTTTAAAATATGTTAAAAATCCTGAAAAATTTTGGACAGGTTTGAGAACCCCGGAGATGTTGATTGGCCTAGAAAGGCTTATGGCATGCGTATCGAGGCAGCAGCTAGGATGGTCTTTGAGTGGACTTTATTTTATGAATTGATGCATGCATAAATGTTTTACATTTGTTTCATATCAATGATTTTAGATGCCTTGAGTGCATATGATTGTGGTATTTATGATTTACGTGTTTGCACATATTTCGAGATTTTTAGTTTTATATTGTGCTTATACGTGCTGGTATTTCTATGATGGTTTAATGGAAATGTTTTAGATTTAGAAATATGGAATCGGGCATGAGACCCATTTGATTTGGAAACCATCGGACTTGGAGTCCATTTGATTTAATGAGAAATCGGGCTGGAGGCCCAATTGACTTATATGATCGGGCTTGAGGCCCAATTGGTTATGATATCGGGTTGGAGGCCCAGTTGGTTTATGAAATGGAATTTCGGGCTGAGACCCGTAAGTTTTGGAACTGGATTTATGGATTTACGATGGTTTTATGGAAATCCCGGGAATAGGTCCCTTTGAATGGTTTCGAGATGATTTACAAAATGGTTTTCCATATACCATCCTCACGAACGGTTACCCTCCAGACGTCCCGTAGTATCCTGGTGTGGCGGGTTGTCTCCCCTAGACGTCTCGTAGTATCCTGGAGTAGTCACGGGGCATTGCCTGTGAGGGGTCATTGCACGGAGCGACCGGTCCATATAATGACTCAGGAGTAGGATTGCTAGAGGTTAAAACCTCCCCCAGGGAGGGTCATTGATCTGCAGGTCATTGACCTGGGTAGACCCTGGGGAGATTTGGGATTTGAGACCAATATGATTGGTTTTGGGCTGAGTTCTCATATATTTGGTTTTGGGCTGAGTTCCCATATATTTATTTTTGGGCTGAGTTGACAGGACCCGTCCCAACTGGACGTCAAAAACCATACCCGGTCCGGCTCCCGTCTGACAAGTCAACTGAAAGTCCTAAACTACCCTTCAACACCTGCCAGACAAGGGATATTTGCGCATGTGCCCGCTCATACCTCCACCTCTGGAATAGCCTCGATCAACGCGCCACGACCTGAAGGGTTAATAAAACAGAAAAGGTGTGAGTGGACAAAAATGACCTCTTATAAAAACATTTGCCAAAATACATTCTTACCCTCCAGTTTTCACAAACTTGCATGCATATCGTAAAACATGAGTAATAATATGAAATCATTCAAGTATGAACAGTGGACCGATAAAATCAAAATACGTTTTCTCATGGTCCACAAAACTCATGTTCATCAAATCAGTTCATGTTGTAAAACATCAAATCCCGGCTCTCAGGCCAAAACATGTGAAAACATAATCACTGGCCACAAGGACCAAAAACCCGTACTCAATACCAGTACGTCATCACAATCAATACCAATCAGCACTAATCGCCAGTGCACAAGAAATATATCAATCCAATCAATCCGCACTACTCACAAGTGCATAAAATATCACAAATCACTGCACTACTCACAAGTGCACAATCAATCAAACTGCACTACTCACAAGTGAATAAAATATCACAAATCACATATGCACTACTCACAAGTGCTGCACTACGCGTAGGCCAATATCCAGTCACTCTCTCGGGAACAGACACCTCTGGGCTCAACCCCCTCGGGCTCAGTCACCTCTGGGCGAACACATCCCCAGGTTCAGACACCTCCGAGTGGTACATCCAGGCGCAGTCTCATCCGAGAAGCTGACTACCATAGGATCAACTCCCGATCCTACAATCACATCCCCCAAGCTCCGGTCGTCTGGGTAATCCTCCCAAGCTCCGACCGTCTGGGAATATCACAATCACAATGAAAACCATCCCCGGGAATTACATCCCAAAACATTTCAATCAAATCTTGACTTCATACCAAGTCAAGATCATCCCCGACTGGGTCTCAAAGCCCAAAATACCATTTACACGTATTTTTTTAAAATCACCTTTTAGAATAATAAAATAATCCAGAAATCATCATTGACTTACCAACTAAGTCAAAACATCATTTTAGAAATCATTTAGACTCCGGGCCTAGCCCAAAACATCATTTGCACGTTCCTCGTAAAACGTGCCCGAACGACTAATTAAAATAATCATAAAATCACAATTTCACAAGTGACTCCAAATCCGAGTCAAAATCATTATTTACTTGGGTTCTCATGCCCAAAATAACATTACCACGCAAATCCATGTGTTGCAACCTCCGTTGCCATTTTCACGTAAATCCACGAAATTAACCATTGACTCATTCCCGAGTCACCACATCATTTTTCAATCCATGACTCAATAATCCGAGTCCAACCATTATTTTCAATCAATTTCAATCCCGGACTCATAAACCAAGTCCAAACATCATTTTTACCAATTTTCGTAATTTCTCGAAAATCACCCAAAAATAATAATATAATAATCATAAAACCGAGAAATTACCGGATTGAAACATAAATCATGCCCAAGCATATAAAATCATATAATAAGGCATTTAAATCATATATGCATGCATCACGGTTAGAAAACAAAGTCCACTCACACACACCGTTCAAAACGGTTCGTTTCCGAGCTGCACGTTTTTCCGTAAATTCTGGAAATCACAACTCCTTGAGACTAGGCCGGACGTGCCCTCACGCGCCACCGTGAGTGGCTGCGCGTGAAACCCATGCGCCAGCTACAGTGCTATCTCCCTCACCCGTTTGTCTGGTAAACGGGTCGTTTAACCCGCGATCAGACCCGGTTCCAATCCTATCAATTCGACACTGAATTCATCAATTGATTAATCAATTAGCTTCCACTTAAGTCGAATTAGAGTTCTGTAACAATAATTCCATGAAACATTACCTCAATCCTCACGATCACAGATGATCAATTGAAGGACATCCGGCCACTATTCATCATCAGAAATCCCTCAATTTCACACGATTTCCTTAAATTGATTCATCAAGAAGTTTCAATGAACTCAGGTAAACCTTTTCCCCAACTCAATTGAATCGATTCATGGCTCAAACTCCACGACTCAAACTCGATTCTTCGAAGAACAGCCGTCACTGTGCAACCATGGAGTTCCGTCAATCTCAACCGTTTTCTTCCAATTGATGAACCCAGAAGCATCGTGGGATCCTCAGGAACACAATCCCCACATCAATTTCGTCAATCAAAGCCTCAATTTCCTCGACTCAACCTCGAATTTCCTCCTCTGTCACCAAGTGTGTTCAGAGCCAAGACAGCACCAATTTCCTTCGTTCTTTCGACGTTTCTGATCGTAGTGATCCCAGGAAGCTCGAAGTGAGTTCAATTGCGATCCTCACAGCCCCATTTCCAGTATTTGAATTTTCCCCCCAAAATTCCTAAAATCCGAAACCCAGAATTCAACACACTCACAACCCCTCGTGTTTCCCTTGTTATTCCAGTCCTTCAATCTCTCATTTTTCTCTCAAGAACGGCAGAGGAAGGGAGCCAATTCTCCCAGTTCAGTCCTCCCCCAATTTGTGCACGGTTTGAAAGAAAATGTAAAGAAAATAAAAGAAAAATGATGGAGAACATGATGATTAGAGATGATGATGGTGTTGGGAGGGAAACATGGATCAGATTTCAGAAGATGGGTGACACTTGTCACTCATCCGGATGTGCACAGTCACCGGGTACTGTTCATATTAAAATATAATTTTAATCCCGGTTCGTTCGGTTAGTCGAGTCCGATTCCGTGACCATAACTTCTTCGTCGAATCTCCGATTTCGGCGTGCCGCCTGTCGTTGGATTCCCATCGATGAGACCTATGTAACGGTTCTTGGCCCTCGTCCATCGGTCCTCCCGATCAAAAAGTCAACATTTGGCCCCTAATATGCCAAATTACCAAAATACCCCTCAACTTCCGAACATCATAACTTTCTCTACGAATGTCGGAATCGAACGTGCCACCTGTCTATGAACTCGTGACATCCCGAACTACGTCACAGTCATCGGTCAAAGTCCGTTTGGCCGCCCGAACTAAAAGTCAACATTTTACCCACGCCAAGGGCAAACCGGTCATTTTGCACGTTTTGTCCCATTTCACTCAACTAATCCCCGATTAGTCATTCTAAATCATAATCAATTAATATTCAACCCCGATATTCGGGATGGGTCATTAAAACCTTCCCTCCTTAAAGAATTTCGTCCCCGAAATTCCAACTATCCGTATCCAACAACTACCTCGTGGAAAACAAATGGGCCTCATAACATGTGTACACCTATACACCCACTAGCCAACGCAGAACTCGTCTGCACTGAGACGTCACATCACAGATGCACGTCGTACTGACTACACTCGACCACCCCAAGTGAAATTGATCACCAGAAATTGGCAATGTCACCGTTAAGCTGACTCCTTCAGCTTGACGGCCCCACATACTCACTAATGTGCCCTGACCTTCGCTCTCATCGAGAGTCACCAAAACTCACCTGTCAGTCCATGCTGACACTACAAGCCAAACTGTCACTACCAAGCTTTACCACTCTAGTAAAGCGCCAATCAGTAAAAAATCAGTGACAACACATCATACTACAACGTCCGTCAATGTGGAATAGGATCAACAACATGATCTCACCTCGCAGGGCAAACTCAATCCTGCGACAAATACCAACAGCAGTAACCACAACTGTCACCCCCTCAGCTATCCCAGATGCTGGTAAGGTCACGATATGATAACATCTCGCCGCAAAGCAACTTGTGGTCACACTAACCACCAACTCACTCATCTTGAGTATACGCATACCGTCATCACACTCAATCAGACGGTGTAACTGGAACACGTTGAACACCAGCCTAGCAGTGATCTCACAACTCAACACTAGAGTTACACTAGCCAACTATGGCTAAGAGCACCTGCTCAAACAATCACTGAATGCGTCCGAATCACTCTGCCTAGTGCATCGTGTTCAAGGTCCAGTTCACGTTCACAACCAAAACCAATGGTATTGGAACTAAGCCAAGCACCAACACGTTTATCGACACATCACTGGTACATTCCATGTACCGTCACTAGGTATCAAGTACCCCAAACCATGTACAAGGTACATACATCTATCCCTTGACCAGACTACAACCACCTAGGTCATAGCCAAACACGTTGCAATAATGGAGTCCATTTTCCCAAACCAGCAAGAGAAAAATCGATACTCCACCAATCAGCTAGTTCCAATTCCAAATCCGAATCCGCAATTTCGTAAGAAATCCCGAATCCAAACCCATACATCACATTTTTAATTCATGTCCAAATCCGAATCCGAAATCATTATTCCGTAAGCTAGCATTTGGAATAATCATTCCGCACCCAAATCCAGTATTCCACTTCCAAGTTCTAAAATCGAATCTTGAATCGTCACCCAGAAATTCGATTCCAAAACCCGAAATCTCGTTCACGTCCACTCGGACACACCAAAACCGAACCTATCGGTTACCAGTTTAAACGAGTAACAGATTACATCCGATTGACTTCATAAGGAAGCCAATCCTATCAGTCACAACTCTAAGGCTGAACAAATTCAACCTCGTCTGAAACCTACTCGCTCGAGTATCATACCATAAGGGGCTCCACTTCGAAAAGAAGTTCAGTCAACGACGAGACACGCCACGACTGTGGGTTCTCACTGATTACCTCGTATCTATCCTTGCCATCCCACCTAGGGAAAAACCAAGGATGATCCAAAACAATGACACCAATACTCATCCTACGTGGATGCAAACAAAACTCACTGCACTCCCCACGCCATGTAACCCAACATCGTCTGCCACCAAGCAGAAAATAAGAAGTCACCCCTGATGACTTCAGAATTACCTAGTCCCAATGCGGAAAACCCGCAATCCTCTTCAAACACAACCTCTCACGATTCCGTAGGTCCAACCATACTGGAACCATCGGACTCGGACACCAACCACGTGTCCCATTTAGATTGGTTATGGACGCATACCCAACTCGACGAAGTCACAACCCGACTCGTGACTCATCGTCAGCACAACACCGGCACCAATACCAGTACACGGACAACAGTATTAGTATGAGCACACCGTGTGCAAAACTAACAACCCTGGATCTCCACTCATAACAAGCGACGACCCCGTACCTCTGCTCGAATAGGAGAAACTCTGCCTCCTTCGTACCTAACAACTTTGGGTACAATCACCCTGACAACTCATGTGAGAAAAGGAAACGTTCCCTGAACGTCCCCCAATTCTCAGCAACCACTCTCGGTTGTAGTGCCTGCCACAGACCTGTGCAGACCTAACCACCAGACACCCGTATTGAGACTCCACATCCAATGGAATCAAGTACCCGTACAACTACTCGGTATTCCCGACTCTCGGATTCTATTGACATGTACCAACCCCGACTGTGGATTGCAGTTCCACCACTAAAGCTGACATGACTAGACCTGACACAATCGTCACTCGGTCTCGAATTCAAAAAGTCATTAAGAGTTAAACCACTCGCCAGCACACATTTATGTACAAGGAGTTTACTGAGAATATTCTCACCCTGGGTCCAACCTACCCAATTGTGCTACCTTCTAAGCCTCTGGATCCAACAAATCATGGGACCCACAAGAATACTGATTCGACAATTAGTAAGCCGTAGTTACACAAATTAGTATCTGGCCCACAAACCAAGGTCAATTACATTCCGAGATTAATCACAAGGTCTCAAATACCCTAATTTACCCATCTCACTACCAGGTCGCGCACGAGGCTCACGTTCCGGAGGTATGGCATGGCAACAGCATCAGCAACCTAGTGCTCTGATACCAATTTGACAGGACCCGTCCCAACTGGACGTCAAAAACCGTACCCGGTCCTGCTACCGTCTGACAAGTCAACTGAAAGTCCGAAACTACCCTTCAGCACCTGCCAGACAAGGGATATTTGCGCCTGTGCCCGCTCATACCTCCACCTCTGGAATAGCCTCGATCAACGCGCCACGACCTGAAGGGTTAATAAAACAGAAAAGGTGTGAGTGGACAAAAATGACCTCTTATAAAAACATTTGCCAAAATACATTCTTACCCTCTAGTTTTCACAAACATGAATGCATATCGTAAAACATGAGTAATAATATGAAATCATTCAAGTATGATCAGTGGACCAATAAAATCAAAATACGTTTTCTCATGGTCCACAAAACTCATGTTCATCAAATCAGTTCATGTTGTAAAACATCAAATCCCGGCTCTCAGGCCAAAACATGTGAAAACATAATCACTGGCCACAAGGACCAAAAACCTGTACTCAATACCAGTACGTCATCACAATCAATACCAATCAGCACTAATCGCCAGTGCACAAGAAATATATCAATCCAATCAATCCGCACTACTCACAAGTGCATAAAATATCACAAATCACGTCTGCACTACTCACAAGTGCACAATCAATCAAACTGCACTACTCACAAGAGCATAAAATATCACAAATCACATCTGCACTACTCACAAGTGCTGCACTACGCGTAGGCCAATATCCAGTCACTCTCTCGGGAATAGACACCTCTGGGCTCAACCCCCTCGGGCTCAGTCACCTCTGGGCGAACACATCCCCAGGTTCAGACACCTCCAAGTGGTACATCCAGGCTCAGTCTCATCCGAGAAGCTGACTACCATAGGATCAACTCCCGATCCTACAATCACATCCCCCAAGCTCCGGTCGTCTGGATAATCCCCCCAAGCTCCGACCGTCAGGGAATATCACAATCACAATGAAAACCATCCCGGGAATTACATCCCAAAACATTTCAATCAAATCTTGACTTCATACCAAGTCAAGATCATCCCCGACTGGGTCTCAAAGCCCAAAATACCATTTACACGTATTTCTTTAAAATCACCTTTTAGAACAATAAATAATCCAGAAATCATCATTGACTTACCAACTAAGCCAAAACATCATTTAGACTCCGGGCCTAGCCCAAAATATCATTTGCACGTTCCTCGTAAAACGTGCCCGAAAGACTAATTAAAATAATCATAAAATCACAATTTCACAAGTGACTTCAAATCCGAGTCAAAATCATTATTTACTTGGGTTCTCATGCCCAAAATAACATTATCACGCAAATCCATAAGTTGCAACCTCCGTTGCCATTTTCACGTAAATCCACAAAATTGACCATTGACTCATTCCCGAGCCACCACATCATTTTTCAATCCATGACTCAATAATCCGAGTCCAACCATTATTTTCAATCAATTTCAATCCCGTACTCATAAACCAAGTCCAAACATCATTTTTACCAAATTTCGTAATTTCTCGAAAATCACCCAAAAATAATAATATAATAATCATAAAACCGAGAAATTACCGGATTGAAACATAAATCATGCCCAAGCATATAAAATCATACAATAAGGCATTTAAATCATATATGCATGCATCACGGTTAGAAAACAAAGTCCACTCACACACAACGTTCAAAACAGTTCGTTTCCGAGCTGCACGTTTTTCCGTAAATTCTGGAAATCACAACTCCTTGAGACTAGGCCGGACGCGCCCTCACGCGCCTCCGTGAGTGGCTGCGCGTGAAATCCACGCGCCAGCTACAGTGCTGTCTCCCTCACCCGTTTGTCTGGTAAACGGGTCGTTTAACCCGCGATCAGACCCAGTTCCAATCCTATCAATTCGACACTGAATTCATCAATTGATCAATCAATTAGCTTCCACTTAAGTCGAATTAGAGTTCTGTAACAATAATTCCATGAAACATTACCTCAATCCTCACGATCACAGATGATCAATCGAAGGACATCCGGCCACTGTTCATCATCAGAAATCCCTCAATTTCACACGATTTCCTTAAATTGATTCATCAAGAAGTTTCAATGAACTCAGGTAAACCTTTTCCCCAAGTCAATTGAATCGATTCGTGGCTCAAACTCCACGACTCAAACTCGATTCTTCGAAGAACAGCCGTCACTGTGCAACCATGGAGTTCCGTCAATCTCAACCGTTTTCTTCCAATTGATAAACCCAGAGCATCGTGGGATCCTCAGGAACACAATCCCCACATCAATTTCGTCAATCAAAGCCTCAATTTCCTCGACTCAACCTCGAATTTCCTCCTCTGTCACCAAGTGTGTTCAGAGCCAAAACAGCACCAATTTCCTTCGTTCTTTCGACGTTTCTGATCGTAGTGATCCCAGCAAGCTCGAAGTGAGTTCAATTGTGATCCTCACTGCCCCATTTCCAGTATTTGAATTTTCCCCCCAAAATTCCTAAAATCCGAAACCCAGAATTCAACACACTCACAACCCCTCGTGTTTCCCTTGTTATTCCAGTCCTTCAATCTCTCATTTTTCTCTCAAGAACGGCAGAGGAAGGGAGCCAATTCTCCCAGTTCAGTCCTCCCCCAATTTGTGCACGGTTTGAAAGAAAATGTAAAGAAAATAAAAGGAAAATGATGGAGAACATGATGATTAGAGATGATGATGGTGTTGGGAGGGAAACATGGATCAGATTTCAGGGGATGGGTGACACTTGTCACTCATCCAGATGTGCACAGTCACCGGGTACTGTTCATATTAAAATATTATTTTAATCCCGGTTCGTTCGGTTAGTCGAGTCTGATTCCGTGACCATAACTTCGTCGTCGAATCTCCAATTTCGGCATGCCGCCTGTCGTTGGATTCGCATCGACGAGACCTACGTAACGGTTCTTGGCCCTCGTCCATCGGACCTCCCGATCAAAAAGTCAACATTTGGCCCCTAATATGCCAAATTATCAAAATACCCCTCAACTTCCGAACATCATAACTTTCTCTACGAATGTTGGAATCGAACGTGCCACCTGTCTATGAACTCGTGACGTCCCGAACTACGTCACAGTCATCGGTCAAAGTCCATTTGACCGCCTGAACTAAAAGTCAACATTTTACCCACGCTAGGGTCAAAGCGGTCATTTTGCACGTTTCGTCCCATTTCACTCAACTAATCCCCGATTAGTCATTCTAAATCATAATCAATTAATATTCAACCCCAATATTCGGGACGGGTCATTACCTGAGTTTCCACATGATTGGTTTTGGGCTGAGCTCCCATATACTTTGGTTTACAGTTTTGGGCTAAGGCCCTAATGGTTTAATTATTGATAAATGGTTTGATAACTGGTTTTTGAATGCATGCATGCTTTTTAGTAAAGGGCATAAATGTCTTTCGATATGAGTGTGTTTTATAAATTTATGTTTTGTCCACTAACAATTTTTATGGTTTTAATGCCCTTCAGGTTCATTGCGGATGCGGATTGTAGTAGAGATCGAGACATCACATACCATAACCGATCCTAGTGTACTCTGATGGACCCCGAGCGGGTGACGAGTTTATCCCTGGTTTGACACGCGGTGTCAGACGGGAGCAGGCACGTCCCACGATAATCCAAAGGATTTAGGATGGGTCATGTCATATCACAACGGCGGCCTCCTTGGTTTCACTCCGACAAGCATTACTGGTGGTCCCCCAACTTCTGGCATGCATGGCTATCAATCTTCCTCCTCTGGACAGCGGGTTCGCTGCCAAAGATGTAGTCGTCTAGGTCATTCTGCACTCAATTGTTATAACCTGCTCAACCTAGCATATGAAGGACGTGTACACACTTCACCCCTCATTTCCTTGGCAGCCCAACAGGCTTCTGCGGCCCATTCCCCAACTTCTGGAGCCAATGCCCACACCATGAACTAGTTGGGCTCTTTGACTAGGGCCAGTGCGTATCATAGTTCTGATTTCGTGGGCGGTGTTATTGGCGGTACAGGTTTACCTATCACCCATATTGGTTCCCCTTCCTTTCCTTCTCCCACTCTACCCTTTTCACTTACAGGTGTCTTACATTGTCACTGCCTCTCACTCTCTAATTTCTATCAATCAATTTGCTCGTGATAATCATTGTTCATTTACATTTTTTTCTGACTCCTTTGTTGGACAGGATCTAGTGACGGGGAAGATCCTTTTTCGGGGAACAAGTGATAATGGTCTCTATTTCTTTCCAAAATCCTCTAATAAGCCTGACTTTGTTCATGTCGCCCTTCATGGTGTTCGATTAGCAGAACCGGTCTGGCATTAGCGTCTCGGTCATCTGTCATCTTCAATTCTCCGATCGTTGTTCTCCCATAATATTTACTTGTTAGTGGTTCTCGAATCTCTCAATCATTTGTTTGTCACTCTTATCCTTTAGGAAAACTCTTATCCTTTAGGCAAGAGTGCTAAGCTATCTTTTCAATCTTCTGATTCCATTAGTATTTGTCCACTTGAACTTATTCACATTGATGTGTGGAGCTCTTCAAACAATTCAGTTTTTCGTTTCATGTATTATGTTCTCTTTGTTGATGATTTTTCGTGTTATACATGGCTTTATCCTATGTGATTAAAATCTGAAGTTAATTCTCACTTAAGGCTTTTAAATCAATGGTGGAAAATTTTTTTTCTTCCCATATCAAAATTCTCCAATCCGATAGGGGTGGTGAGTACACTAGCACTTTATTCAAATCCTTCTTATCTACTCATATCATTGTTCATCATTTTTCTTGTCCACATCATCTCGAACAAAACGGTCTTGTTGAACGGAATGCATGAAAAGTACCAATCCGATGGGGGTGATGATACAATGAACCCAGTATTTTGGGGGCTGGGCCAATTAGATGAGTGACACTTGTTACTCATCAATTGGTCCAACTCAGATATTTTGACCAATCTCTAACTGCCAATTGTACATTCCTCATAATGCATGAATAGTATCAGATTTCTTCCGTGACCCGTAACTTTCCCGTCGAACGTCCGACTTTGACGTACCGCCTGCCTACGGACTTGTGATGTCTCGATCTACGTAACGGGCCTTGATCAAGGTCCAAATAGTGTCTCGGATCAAAAGTCAACATTTTTCCTTGACTAGGGACAAAATGGTCATTTCACCTAAAATTTCCAAATTTACACTTTATTGAAAGTCCGGATTGTTACATTTTTGGCTAACCACATCCGCTCTTGCTTTCCTTGTCCTTCTAAACGAGCTAAAATATCAATAAGAGCATTACAATTTTCTTTTGGAGCTCTTCTACCACCTATCTTCTCGTTGCTTGGAAGGACATTTGTAAACCCAAGGACAATGGGGGGCTAGGTCTCATATTAGCCGAGGACTTTAATAATTCTCCTGTGACCAAGCTTGTTCGGAAATCCTTATGGATCATGAGAAGCCGAGGACTATAATAAAGCGACTATGGCCAAGCTTGGTTGGAAATTCTTACAGATCATTAGAACTGGTGGGTTAAATTAGTTCGTGCTAAATACTTGAGAAATAAAAAACTTTGTTTATTCCCTAAGAAACAATCTAACTCTCAAGCCTAGAAGGGCAGTCTGTATAGTTGAATCCTACTCTTTCAAAGAATTCAGTGGATTGTAGGAAATGGCGCAGATTTTAATTTTTGGGGTTCGAACCGGTCTACCCCTACTTGTTTGAAAAGTTTATGGATTAATATCATCTTGAGGATTGTGATTGGTCTCTTACAATTGATAAGTTCATTGTCAATGGAAACTGGAATACTACTGCTTTGATTAATTTTTTTCCTAATAATATTGTGAAATATATCCTAGCTATTCCTTTACCTTTGCCTAAATCTCTGTAGGAGGATAAGTTTGTACGGGACCCTAGCTTCAAAGGAAGTTACCCAATAAATTCTACTTCAGTGCTATAGAGGAAAATCAAGACATACATCGCTATGCTGAGCTGATGAACATGATTAAGGAGTTAACTATACCGCACAAGGCTCGTTTCTTTGCTTTGTTACTTTTCCAATGTCGCCTCATCGACATCTCAATATTAAGGATCCTAGGTGCCCCTTTTGTGGCCATGAGGTTGAAAGTGATAAGTATCTTTTCATGGAGTGTACATTTGCAATTCGAGTCTAGAACTCGTCCAATCCTATTCTTCGGCCAATTGGGCATGCGCATATTGCTTCTTGGCTTTCAACGCTCAGCCACCAATATACTCAGAACTCCCTTCCAACGTAAGTGCTACTATCCATATATGCTGCAACTATGGACAGACAAACAAGTGTATTCTTGACTTGAGGGCACCTGCCCACCTTCATGTTATTTTCACTATCAACTCTATGGACCATAGCTTCCTCACTACAAATTGTGGGAGAATTGTAATGCTAGTCAATGCCAAAGTCTAATTTGCTGGAACTCCCCTAGCCAGAATTTCTTCAAATTTTTTACGGTTTTGTTCGCATGACTGGGCAGGTGGCTGCTGAATTTGTTACACGTCATGTTCATGGCATGCATGTCCATGCCGGGGTCCAAGAATACTGGGGTTTAGAGACGTTCTTAGTGCTAAGAGTCTTAGTCTTAGCAGCTTAATTGATGATTCTTATTGACACCATCCTCCACCCTAATATGGCGCCTTATAGTCTTCATAACATCTTAACCAATGTTGAGCTGCTCGTCAATTCCTTCCATTCAAATACCTTATATACATGAGTATAGAGATATCAATTTTGTTGTTGATGCTCCTACTGCCTTAGGATTAAGGGTGGCATTTTGTGACACGACTCGAAACTCGCACAAGATTTACCCTGGTCAACCTAGCGATTAAAATTTCGGGCTATTTTTTGGTCAACCCGTTATGACACGTTTGATAAACAGGTGGATTTCGGGTTAGCCTGTTAATCCAAATAATGACATATTAATTCATTTAATACATTGGTAGATTTCGGGTTCACCTGTTAACCCATATATTGACTTATATATATTATCCGTCTAATAAACGTCTCCTTACTAACCCATATATTTACCCATTTACATACCTAAATACCCATTAAATCTTATAGTTTAAATAGAATAAACATATTAAACAAGTTAAATGGAATTATGACAGGACACATCCCAATCCCCCAGGGATTAGTGCGGGATGACCCTGCTCCCGTCTGACACGAAGTGTCAGACAAGGGATATTTCCGACCTTTGCCCTCCCGGGCTATCAGAGTACGCCAGGATCGGAGGAGGTATGTGATATCTCGGTCTCTGCTACAGTCCACATCCGATGTCAACCTGAAGGGCAGTCAAAACATTAAAAACTGTGAGTGGACAAAACAAGAGTTTATAAAAAATTTCATAAGGAAAGACATTTTTACTGTAACGCCCCGGACGTTCTGGTAATGTAATATTATTAAATATTGAATAAAATGACGTTTTTTACCCCTGTGTTTGTGTGGTCGATTTGTTGACTTTTAGATTTGGAGGTCGAACGGACGTTGAGTGATGACCGAGACGTAGTTCGGGATGTCACGAGTTCATAGGCAGGTGGCACGTCCGATTCGGACGCTCGGAGTGAAAGTTTATGATGTTCGGAAGTTCGGGGGCATTACCGTAATTTGGGCGTTATAAGGGGAAAAAGTTGACTTTTTGTTTGACAATTGATATCCATTTGACTCGAAGACCGTTATGTTCGTCTCGACGCCCCGAGTACAACGACAGGCGGCACGCTTGAAACGGACGTCGGACGACCGAATTACGGGTCACGGAAGTTGGAGGGGCAGTTTGGGTAATTTTTGCCCTGGGGGCATTTGGTAATTTCCGCACGGGGTACTGTTCACCACCGTGGAAAACAGAGCAGCGGCCGTGGGTTTGTGCGTTCAATTGTTTATGGCTTTAGTGGATTGTTCAGATGTTTGTTTATGTGAATTGAGGTAGTGGGAGCATGACTGAGTGGCGTGAGCAGGTTGCAGGCACGGGATTGAGTTTAATATGGCCATGTTTCTGTGTTTGTGGGAAGCAGGTTTCAGAGAACCTCAGCTGGTCTCCCACGGGTGCTGGCCGTTTGAATCGAATGACTGAGTAAGAGAGTGAGGGGGGACTCGGTTGGGTCATTTGGGCATCATTGTGAGGGCTGAGGTTGAGAGAGACGGGAGAAAACAGTTTCGGGTTTTCAGGGGGGAAACTCAGAGTTCAAATCCTACGGGCTTTGAGGCGAAACTAAACACATAGGGAGTCTTCTGGGAGTGTTAGAATCACGACGGTGCTGGAGTTGTTGAGTTTGGAGCCGTGTTGCCCGGGAACCAAGTTCCAGTTTGAAGGAAAAACCAGTGGAGGGAAAAATGGAAGATCAAATTGTGGGGACTTGCGAGCTAAACTAGGGTCATTCTAGTCTTCTGGGAGCAAGAGGAAACCAACCACGTCAAATTCGAAGGACGACATCCACGAATTGGCCAGGAACGGAGTGCCCTGGTTCTGAGTATTTTCGAGCTTGAGGACGACGACTTCCAGGTAACGGCGAGACCAATTGACGGTACCATTGTGTTTCGTATGTAATCCCCTTAATCTACTGGTGAAATTAATTTGAGATTGGGGTTAGTTTGGGTGAGTTCCAGAATGTCGATTTGTTCGACTGTTCGAGTTTGAGTTGGGTCGTTTGGGTACTAGTCGAGGTTAACCTTCATTACAGACCTAAAATTAAAGGATTAGGGAAGATAATAGGATCAAAAACGAGAGGAATTGATTGAGAATTGGGCTTGAACTGGTCGGGTTGAGTCGCGGGTATTAGACCCGTTTATCAGTTGATTCGGGTAAGGACGAAGGTACTGTAGCTTGGCGCGTGGCGTTCACGCGCAGCCACTTTGGGCGGCGCGTGACGGCGCGTGTGACGTCAACTCCGATCACGGTCAACATGAGAATTAATCTTACAGTTTAATTAACATTTTATCTTTAGAGTTCGAATCGATCGGGGAGTCATCGCGGATAATTTCGGGAGTCCGGAAGATTAAGTCTTTAAGTTTATTTTTGCCGAAAAAATCCGGAAAAATTAGGAAAAATCCTACGAGTTATTTTGGGATGTTTGTAACCTTCTTATACGTTTTCACAGGCCCGGACACTTCCGAAGCTACGGAGGAGCGCGCGGGGACGCGATTGACGTGTCCTAAGACTGTGAGTGGACTCTTTGATTTTTAAATTGGGCATGCATGACTATTTTGCTTATTTATCTCATGGTTTTACATATGATTTTACGATGGTGAGATGATATATCGGTTTTACTTGTTTTCACGTTTTTCGAGATAATTATCGTATTTCACGCATTTCGAGATTTCGGTTTTTGCCTATGCATGCGTGATAATTTTTGATGAAGTATCTGGTTATGAATATGCATGTTTCGGATTTATGATGTTTGATCATATTGTGAAGAAATTTTCTGGTAATTGCATGTGTTGGAATTTACATGTGAATTCGGGCATGAGTCCTGTTACGATGAGAAATGTTTTTGGAATGATGTGGAAAAAGATTTGTGATGAATCCTGATTTATTATGTTTAAAAACGGTTTTGGGTTTAAAGACCCGTGTGATGGTTGGATCTGGTTTTGGGTTTAAAGACCCGGGTATGTTGATTTTGGGGGCGGGCCCGAAAATTGAGTTTAAAGACTCGTGAGTTTAAAGACTCGATTATTATGATACCCCCGAGGCCTACTAATCGTGTTTTGAGTTTAAAGACTCGTTGATATCCCGGGAAGGGCCTAATGTTGAGTTTAAAGACTCGGATGGATCCAACGGCATAATCATGATTATTGATTTATGTTTCACTTGATTTGTGCAAATAATGTTTCAAAATGACGGTTTCTGAATCTGGTATTATTATATGGTTTTACATGAGTTATGACGATCCCTGTAACGTTTTTCTTGTGTTTCGGAAAAAGAGTTTTCAAATGTTTAATACACAATTTTGAATATTTGGTTATGCATGCGGATTACAAAACTGGAGGGCGAACCCGATTTCGGAAAAACTGTCTTTCCTGTTAAACTTATGTTTTCGGTCCACTCACACCTTGTTGTTTTAAATTCCCTCCAGGTCGTGGTACAAGCGTGGGGGCAAGCGCCGAGGCAGAGGCGGAGGCATAACGTTTTCCGTTGCGGAGTAGTTAGTTCACAGAGTAGGACTTGTTCTTTAATTTGTTTTGTAATATTACTCTGTGAAACTGTGGACTTGACGTCCAGTCGCATGTATTTGTTTAATCTCCCTGGTCTGACAATGGGTGTGTTGTAATTTTAACTAGTCTTCCGGTCTTTTGGTTCGATTGTCAGACGGGAGCAGGATGGCTTCCCGATTATCGAGGCGATAATCGGGGTGGGTCCTGTCATGTACCCTTCACTAAAAAGCATGCATGCATTCGAAAACCATTTAACCAAAGAAATCATATGGTGGGAACTAAGCCCAAATCAGAAATAAACTAAGGTCGAAAGGATCACAATGAAATCGACCAGACGGGCCACTGCCCAAATCTTTACGAAACCAACAAGGGCCTCAGCCCAAAACCATGATCAATCAAATATACGGGTCACTGCCTAAAACCTGTGTAACCACACATCACATCCATATATCATATATACATATAATCCACACAACCAATCCTGTCACGGTTTCCAAAGCTACGCGCGTGCTACCCAGGTCTCAATCCGAGTCTTCTCAAAGTCAAGATCAATGTCCGCAGACCACTGACCTACCCGAGGTAATAGTAATCATAGCCTTCCTGAGAGTAAGGAACCCAACTGGGGGGTGACTCCACTCAGTCGGTGCTCCGTGACTACTCCGGGGTCCACCCAGGCCAGCGACCCTCCCCGGAGGAGATAATAGAAGTAAAGGTATATGAATACATATATATACATAACATAAACGTTCATGCTCGGTTCCCCTGAACCGTCATGATCCATAATGACCTGACAAAGGTTCATGCCGGTTCCCATAAACCGTCATGAACCACAATGACTTTTCCAGAGTTCATGCCGGTTTCCCATAAACCGTCATGAACTTGGAGATCCATCTAGGGTCCCCTGACCCAAAATCATAAACCGTAAAGTAACTGGGTCTCGTGCCCGAACATATGACTCAACTGGCACCGTGCCCAATATCTAAGGGTCAGTCACGACTCCGATCATAGTGATGCGTGCAACATCCATCCAGGACCGCCCTCAATCCTGGCATGTCGCCGTGAACGAATCAACTGACGCGACCACCACAAGATCATGGTTGCACTCATCACCGATCGCTATCCTGAACCGTTAGCACTTCGAAGTCGAGCCTCCCCAGGCTGCCCGACCACGAATCGTGCATCGTGACCTCTCCGGAAGGAACACATCCCAATCTGGAGGCGAGCATCATACCGTCGATCGCCGTGCACATAGCACCCGTCGCGACCACGATTTAGACCCGAAGGTCGTAAATAGTGTCATATGCCCGAGACCAAATCAAATGGGTCTCATACCCGAGTTTATCCTTTTAGAAATCCAAAACCTTTTCATTAAAACCAATAAAGAAATACAGACCCGTATAAGCACCGTATAAGGCCGAAACCTCGAAATACGTGCCTATACATAACCACGCATCAAAATGCACTCATGGCATCACAAACAAGTATTAAAAACATATAATAAACATTTATGCATGCACCAATTTATAAAACAAGGTCCACTCACAAACCGTCCGAGCTGCCGCCTCGATTTGCGTGCCATACGGCTCCCCGAGCCGATCACCGTCACCGGGACTCTCAAACCTGTCCAAATCGTAATAAAAGGTTACTAACTACTTAATTAACCTCCCGCTAAAGCCCCGTAATTTTCCCGTATTTTTAACTATTTTTAAAGTCGATCATAAACCTTCGGACAGCCTGAAACCTATCGAAATGATGTCTGATCGACTCAAAACCAGTCCCAAAATCTTCGTTACATCGAATAGAAGATTTCACATGTTGAACACATCCCCAAATTCTCCCCCACGCGCCCGCACGCGCCGCCTGAAGTGGCTGCGCGTGGCCTCACGCGCCGCTACAGTACCCGTCTTCAACCTCCGCGACTGGTGCGAACCGGTCCGGTTACTGTGCTGAACCGGCGTAACCGGTTCAACGTCCCTACTCCCTCATTTTCGGTCTGATTGCTTCCATTCCAATTTCTAAATTCCTATTTTCAAGTTTCCTATCTAACCCAATTAACGAAACGACCTAAAATCCCCTAAATCGATCCCTAAAAATTAACCCCCCACGGCCCCTGTTTTCCGATTCCGTCCCCAGGCTTCACAGCCGTCAACCCCCGTTCAAAACCATCTCTATACACCCTAAACAATCTAACAAACATTCCCTAATCAACCAAAACTATCCATAATGTAAAAATCGACAAAATGGGAGATTTGGGTCTAACCGGGTACCCGTTCGGGTTTGGGTCTCCACCGTGCACGATGGCTTCGTCCTGGCCGGCCACCACGCTTCACCGGTCCTCCTCTCCCCCTCTGGTCTCTCTGTCATGATCATAGGGTGAGGGTTGGATGTTTGGGTTGCACAGATGAGAGAAATGAGATCGGGAAAATGGGTTTGAAATGAAGAATGATCGATGAAGGGATGGTATGCATGTATGTGTGAGATTGGCCAGTGGATGGGTGACACTTGTCACTCATCCATTGGCTATCTAAAAAGCTGGGCCCACTAGAGACAAAACTGCACTTTTTGTCTCGTAAAACGTGTCGTCGTGAATAGTAACTAGGAACTTCCGTGAACCGTAACTTCGTCGTCGAACGTCCGAATTCGACGTGCCGCCTGTCTACGGATTCGTATCGTCCCCATCTACGTAACGGTCTTCGGCCCTCGGCCATCGGGCCTCCCGGTCAAAAAGTCAACATTTTGACCCTTTTAACCAAAATTACCAAAATGCCCCTAAACTTCCGAATGTCATAACTTCCTCCCCGAATGTCATAACTTCCTCCTCGAATGTCGGAATTGAACGTGCCACCTGTCTATGAACTCGTGACGTCACGAACTATGTCACGGCCATCGATCAAAGTCCATTTGACAGCCCGATTGAAAAGTCAACGTTTTGCCCACGCCCAAGGGCAAAACGGTCATTTCGCATCGTTCGTCCGATTTCGCTCAACTACTCACGGATTAGCCTCAATAATCGTGATTAGTCACTAATCTAATCATGGAATTTGGGACGAGTCGTTACAAATTAATTGAGTTTCTAGTACGACCTGTTTAAATGGGTTATACGGGTTACACAGGTTACCTGAGTCATTAACAGGTCAAGTTCAAGTTGGACATTCTTGAGACAATTATTAAACGGGTAAGGTTCAAATTTGGCATATTTGGGTATAACAGATTTCATGACACGACACTAACCTGACACGACACGACCCATTGTCAGCTCTACTTAGGATACTCATTGATACGATCTCCGAGTGAAGTAGATCGCTTCCTCATAATGTTCTCTCTACTTGGAGATTTGATTTTGTGTCTGGTGGCTATCAAAGAGGATTTAGCCTCTAGGTTTTTATGTTCTTCATAGCAAAAAATAATAATAATACCAAAAAATTTTGGCGCCGTTGTCGGGAATTTATTTTTAGAATTGGAAGTAAGTAGGAAGAGTCAATTTTCCTTAATTAAGTCCAACTTACGCTTTAAGATTGATTTTAACTCGATTAAACGAACTTAGGAAAAAATGAAAACAAACTCTTGGAAGGGAAACTACAGAAGAAAGTTTTTGAATTTTACTTTTTATTTAAGTGTACTTTATTCTGTTTTGCATTTGTTCTACGCCCTTTTCACCTTATAATTCCTCCATATTCTCCATCATTCATTTCCCATATATCAAGTATAAAAATTAATGCAACTTAAGTAAAATCAAAATATAAAAAAAAAATTAAACATCAAGTTTTTATGACGGGCCCTAATCTTTGTATTTAGGCCCAACAAACTATTGATTCGAAGTTTGCTTTGTATAGGCCCAAATGAGCTGTAGGAAAATTGACAACGAGGGAGCCAAGCCTTTTCCTTGATATCCATTATTTCCAGCCTTATGCACGAAATAGTGACGAAACATATATAAGTTGTTTTATTTTATGTTGTCTACTTTTTCTTGGTTTTTTTTTTGAATTGCACTTGCAAAGGTGCGAAAAAATATGCATGAGATCCCAATAAAACTCTCACAATAAAACTCTCACAATAAAACTTAACTAATCTAGATAAATCTAACAAGGAAAAAAGAGTACTCTCCAAAAAAACAAAACAACACAAAGAAACATCAAACAAACATATCCCCCTCGAAGAGGGCATGAATCCAAGGTGGTGCAAGGGGAACCTAAGTCGTCTTCCATTGGATCGACCCGCGATCTTGCGTCGCAGGGTCCGACACTGCGACCTTGACTGGACCATAACTTGGCCATTTCTCGTATGACTTCAATGTTCTAATCACCAAATTGCATCTAAACAAGCTCAGAAGAGGATCTACGACATGAAACATAAGAAAACATACCTTGACCACATGGTTCAATCTTTTGAGCTTTTGACCATGACTTCTCCAGCAATTTCTATGGCTTCCCTGCGTCCAAACTGACTCTTTTTTGCCCCAACATGATCCTAGAGACTTGTTTATCACCATGGGATCCTTAACTAACCACTGAAGGTTCATATAACTTTGACAATCCCTTGGCCAAAACTTGAATGTCATGACCCATCCTAAATCCCCCGGGATTAACGTAGGACGCGCCTGATCTTGTCTGACACAAAGTGTCAGATCAGGGAAAATTCCGTCTCTAACCCTCACCGGGGCTTCCAGAGTACGCCAGGATCGTAGGAGGAGGAGTGTGATGTCTCGATCTCTGCTACAGACCACATCCACGATCAACCTGAAGGGCATTAAAACCATCAAAAGTCGTGAGTGGACAAAATAATATTTTAATAAAACGTTTTCATAATAAGACATTTATGCCCTTCACTAAAAGTATATGCATGCATTCAAAAACCATTTATCAAACATTCATAAAACCCTTTGAAAACATTTTCAAAACCTTTCAAGGGTTCTTGTTCGGCCCCCATAAACCGTCATGACCCATAAAAAAACCTTTCAAGGGTTCATGCAGATCCCCATAAACCGTCATGAACCATAAATCCATTTATGGGTCCCCGACCCGAAATCACAATAAAACCGTAAATCTATACATGTGGGAACTCAGTCCAAATCAACATACGTGGGTCTCAGCCAAAAACTATTCTCAGTGAAATACCAAAACATACAATACGAGGTCTCCGCCCCAAACCATTTCCAAAACATCGAATACGGGGTCTCCGCCCCAAATCACTTTCAAAAACACGGAACACGAGGTCTCCGTCCCCAAATCACTTTCCATAAGAACCACATACGTACTCATAAGTATAACCCATCCGCGGCACTTCCGAGAATATGCCAACTCGAGGCACACAACCCCTAGGGAACACATCCCCGATATAGGTCACGATTCATCATATCTATACTAGTGTGCACGCCACTCGAGGTCTCACTCCGAGTCTTCCCCAGGAATTCTCCATCTGGGAGGCTCTATCTTCGGACCTAGTCCAATCATCTCTCCGGATCTGGTCCGGGACCACATCATAACTCATAACTCCCACTCTTAGAACGGGATCTATATCTATGGGATAAACATTTTGGTCTGTGGATCGTGTCTCTCCAAGTCGACGTCTGGACGAAACCATATAAATCATATGGAGGGTTTGTACATTTCAAATACTTTCTTTCTTTCTCAAAACATATTTCAACTGGGTCTCATACCCGATTCATCTCAACAGGATTCCTCGAATCCGATTCAAATCAATTTCACAGGCCTCGACCTAAATCCACAATTCAACAGGGTCTCGTACCCGAATTCTCATTTTATAAATCGAACTGGGTCTCAAGCCCGATTTCACAATCAATTGGGCCTCTAGCCCGATATCACGACTAACTGGGCCCTAAGCCCGAAACCATAATCAACGGGGCCTTAAGCCCGATTTCACAACCAACGGGGCCTCAAGTCCAATACTACAGTCATAGGGGCCTCAAGCCCGAGATACAACCAACTGGGCCTTAAGCCCGAATTCGTAAACCAACGGGGCCCTCAACCCGATCGTATAACTCAAATGGACCCTCGGTCCGATTCCTAGATAAAATCAAATGAACTCCAAGTCCGAGAGTTCGTAAATCAAATGGGTCTTGTGCCCCATTTCATTTTTCCAATTCCAAAACCAATTCATTAAACCCTCATTGAAAACCTAGCACGTACAAGTATCGTATAAAACCAGAAATCTCGAAATACGTAAATCCTAGGCTACCACAAACAAATGCACTCATGGCATCATAAAACATGTTCTAAAAAAATTATAAAACATGTTCTAAAAAAATTATAAAACATTTATGCATGCATCGAATTCATAAAACAAGTCCACTCACAGACCGTTCGAAGCCACGCCTTGATACGCGCGCCATAAGCCTCTCTCGGGCCAATCGTCGCCTCCGACATTCCCGATCCTGTCTAAATCATAATAGAAAGTTACTAACTATTTAATTAACCTCTCACTAAAGCCCCGTAATTTTCCGGAATTTTTAACTATTTTTAAACGCGAACCTAAACCTTCGGACATCCCGAATTATACCGAAACGATGTCCAATCGACCTGAAACCAGTCCCAAAATGTTTGTTACATCGAATAGATGATTTCACATGCTGGAACTTCTCCCAAGAAATGCCTCACGCGCCACCACGCACCGCCCAAAAGGGCTGCACGTGAGGCTCACGCGTCCTGCACAGTTTTCTTCAACCTTGGGCGAATCAACCGTCCGGTTTATTTCTGCAATCTGGTCCGGTCCGACCGGCATGACCGATTCACCTATTTTCTTCCCTCATTTTTGGTCCGTTTCTTCCCCTTTGGATTCCAGTCTTCATAATTCATCACTAGCAATCTTTTTTTATAATTAAAAACATGAAAAAGCTACAAAATCCCATTGGTTCGAATTCCTTCCCACGGTCCAAGTTTCCCCGATTGCACCCAAGGCCATTCAGCCCTTCCCCGTCGTTCAAAACTCCCTCCAAACACTCCTAACAACCTAATATTCATCTCCCAATCATCCAAAACTACCCATAATGCCCTAATCGAAAATAATGGAAAGTTGGATATAGTCGGGTAATTGGGCTCACATTCCTCCGACGTGTCCTCCGCCGTCTCTCAGTCATCCATCCGCCTCAAACTCTCACCTTCAGCCTATCAATCAACACGATGGGGAATGTAACAGGATGGTGGGGAGGTTTGGTGTTTGGGTTGCCCGTTTATGGTTTTCGGGTTAAATGAAGAAACAAAGAAGGTGAAATCAATGCAAGAATGTGGGATGATAGGCAATGGATGAGTGACACTTTTCACTCATCCATTGGGCATGGGAAAAGATATGGGCCCACATAAGACAAAAATCCACTTTTTGCTGCGTAAAACGTGCCACCGTATATAGTTTCCCAAAACTTTAGTGAACTTTAACTTTTTCGTCGAACGTCCGAATTCGACATGTCGCCTGTCTACGGATTCGTATCGTCCCGATATACATAACGGTCCTCGGTCCTCGGCCCTCGACCATCGGAACTCCCAGGTCAAAAGTCAACTTTCTGCTCCTTTTCAACCAAATTACCAAAATACCCCCGAACTTCCGAAAATCCTAACTTATTCCTCGAACGTCGGAATCGAGCGTGCCACCTGTCTATGAACTCGTGACATCCCGAAATACGTCACAGTCGTTGGCAAAAGTCCATTTGACCTCCTGAACGAAGAGTCAATGTTTCGCCCATTCTAGGGGCAAGATCGTCATTTCGCCCTGAACGTCCATTAATCCTCGTCTAATCCCCGATTCGCCTTGCTAATCCATCATGTGGCGACCCGGACATTCAAAAAGGGAAAAGTTGGAAACTTCGGGGAAAATGACGATTTTGCCCCTGAAATTGGGCGAAAAGTTGACTTTTGATTTGAGCAGTCAAACGGACTTTGACCGATGACCGTGACGTAGTACGGGACGTCACGAGTTCATAGACAGGTGGCACGTCCAATTTCGACATTCGAGGAGAAAGTTATGACGTGCGGAAGTTGGTAAAAGGGGCCAAAAGTTGACTTTTTGATCGGGACCATGTTTGGACTTTCCAGGAGTACCGTTGCATAGGTCTCGGGACGTTGAATCCGTAGACAGGCAGCATGCGTCAATCGGAGTCCGAACGAGAAAGTTATGGGTCTAGAACCATGAGGGGCATTTTGGTAATTTGTGATGATAAGGGTAAAATGGTAATTTCTCAAAGAAGGGTATTCTGGTCTTTGTTCTTTTGTTATACTGATGAATCATTAAGTTGAATGACCCATTTAGTTTGTTTAGTGACATGTGTCACTTTAAGAGGATGATTGGTGGAAAGCAATTTGGACGGTTAATGACTAATGTTGGCATGGGATTTCCCTTGAATGACACTTGTCCCTTTAAGATAACAATTAATGGCTGAATTTGATGATGAGGCAGATAGGATGAACGGGTGGGATTTAAACTGAGAACACCAAACAATTTGTGTGGGGGTGTTTTGGAAAAACAGAGAAGGCACCCAATACCTCCACAAAAAGCCATTGATCTCTTCTTCACTGCTTGATCACTACTGAGAACAGATGAAAGGGAAATACTGGAGAAGATTGGAGAGGATGAAATTGAGAGAAAACTAAAAGAAAAATGGGAAGAAATACCCAAGAACCCGAAACCCTTCAAATTACTCCAACAATTCGAATTAATCTTTCTAGCTCGAAATGTTATGAACTGAGATTGAAGTGGGTTTTCTGAGGTCATTCTGAATGGAACCAACTCAAATTCGAAGACAATTGGTGTCGTTTGGACCTAGAATAGACATGGCGGACTTCGGAGATTTCGAGCTTGGGTTGAGTAATTGGGGGCTAATTCGTGTTCAATTGACTTCGAAATATTCTTTATCATGAACCTACGACGCTATACGACTCATTAATTGAAGGGTTTGGCTGCTGGATTGAAGAACTCGACGATGAACAGGCTTCGAACCTGTGAGATTTGATCGAGTAGATTGAGGTAATTAGTCACGAAATTAACATTACATATCTTCAATAAACATTAATACGATCCTACTAGTGTAATCAATTTAAGAAATGGACTAGAAATATGCAGGATTGGACCGGGTCACCTCGCGGGTCGCAGGACCCGTTTACCAGTTATTCGGGTCGAGAAGACAACAGTGATGGTTACTGTAGCAGGCGCGTGGCACCCACGCGCAGCCACTCACGGCGGCGCGTGGGGGCGCTTGAGGGGGAATCCCGAGGTGAGTTCAACATGAGACTTGTCCTATTTAATGTAACGAACATATTTGGTTTTGGTTGCGAGTTGATCGGACGCCGTCTCGATAATGTTTCGAGGGTCCAAAGGTTTATGTTACGTATTAAATTAGTATTAAATTCCCGAAAAATTATGATAAATTAATATGATGAATATTTAGGTCCCTAGTGACCCTGAGTGATGATTTTGGACAGGATTCGGGATTCCTGGCAAGTGTCGGAAATTTAGGAAACGCGTGCAGCTCGGGAAGCGAGCGGTTTGGACGGTGTGTGAGTGGACGTTTGTTTTATAAATTGATATGCATGCATAGTTCAATGTTTTACATGATTGATTGCATGATTTGGTTTGCAATGATGTTATGATTTGTTTGGATGATTATTTATGATTTAATGATTATTGATGATTTAATGATTATTTTAATCGGTAATTCGGGCACGTTTTACGAGGCAATGTACAAATGATATTTTGGGCTAGGCCCGGAGTCAAAATGATTTCAAAATGGGTATTTTGATGAATGAATGAATTAAGAATGATTTCTGGATTATGATAATGTTTTCTATATGATTTTACGGATTTACGTGTAAAGGATATTGGGCTTGAGTCCCGGTTGGTAATGATTTAACTTGGATTGGGTCATGGATTTGATTGACATGTTTTGGGATATGATCCCGGATGATTTTCATTATGATTGTGAATACCCAGACAGTCGAAGCTAGGGGTGTTCCCAGACGACCGGAGCTCGGGGATATGATTGTGATTGTTCCCAGGCAGCCGAGGCTAGGGGCGTTCCCAGACGGCTGTTGCTCGGGGAGATATGTGTTCCCAGGTAGCCGAAGCTCGGGGTGTTCCCAGACGGCTAACACTCGGGGTGATGCGTGCCGGGACAGTCGGAGCTCGGGGTGACTTCCCAGACGACTGAGGCACGGGTTATGGCCTACGCGTAGTGCCGGTGTGACAGTGTAATAGTTTGTGCACTTGAGAACAGTACGGATTGATTGATTGAGTAATTGATTGTTGACCTCGTGCATGGTACTGGTTAATGTTGATTGTGATTACGTACTGGTATTGAGTACGAGTTCTGGTCTGTGTGGCCAGGTGACTATGTTTTCATGTGTTTGGCCTGAGAGCTAGGAATTTGACTTATTATATGGTTTGGCTGAAAAGCCGGTGATTGTCGTTCATATGTTTTTCCCTATGCATGCAGGTTTGATAAACTGGAGGGTAAACAATGTGTTTTGATAAACGTGTTTTAACGAATATATTTTTGTCCACTCACACTTTTCTGTTTTGATGACCCTCCAAGCCGTGGCACAACGTTCGGGGCTGATCTCGAGGCGGAGGCATGAGCGGCAGTTATCCCTGGTTTGACAGGTGCTGAAGGGTACTTTCGGGACTTCAGTTGACTTGTCAGACGGGAGCAGGACCAGGCACGGTTATCGAGGTCCAGTTGGGACGGGTCCTGTCACATCATTAATTCTTAATTAATCTTGATAATTTGGTACGGGTTGGTACATTGAACCTTATGGGTTGTTCATGACCACGAGGTTGGAGAGTCTAAGTCTCTCCAGTATTTCTCCAAGTTCTTTCCCTATTTCTTCTTTCCTACTTCTCTCCCTCTCCCAGGCTAGTTCTCTCTTTGGTTTTTTCATTTTCTTCTATTTCGGCCATGTTCCATCAATTCCCCAAAACCAACACACACACATATACTTATACACATATAGGTCGGTGGAAGGATTTTGGGAGGGTGAATACTAGACTTTTCTAGAAATACACATGATTCACATGTTAAAATATTAAAATTACCAAATTATCCTTCAAACCGAAGTACCATAATGCCCTTAGCTATCCTTGACCCATAGCAAACGTATTCGATCTCCTTTTGCATCGTACCACCTGTCTACGTATTCAAAAGTTAACATGATTCACACGTTGGGAGCAGGATGCCTTGTTTTCGAGAGGTTAGATTTCCATTAGCATCGATGTTCTTGCAAATCTAACCGCTTAGAGCCGTAGTGTCACTGGTGGATAGGATCTAGTGGACCAGTAGACACCGTATGACGGCCTGGGAGTCGAGAGCGTTGTCGGTCGTGTCATGTCGGATTGGAGGGTGTGCTGCAGAGAGCAGCTGAGGTCATGGTTGACCCGAGTGAGATTGTTGGGAATAGGAACGTTTGACCCTACTTGGCACGTATTGCCATGTTTCAGTGTGTCGAATCCCGGAGGGATGTCGACTGGCAGTGGATACCCGGAGTAGTTGTGGTGTGACGCGATAAGATACGATTGCGACGTGTAGCGGTTGTGCAGTGTTAGGCACAAAGTATGGCCAAGTTCTTGTGGAGGCCAGCGGTTGAGAGTCGTAGCGTTACGAGGGGACGAGATCCTCCGATTATGGTTACTGGTTGTTTGGATACCAGTATTGGAGTATGACGACTCTTCAGAGTCGAGAGCGAGGGATCGGTCAGGATGGTTGTGTTGCAGCGGGCAGCCGGGTTTGTGATAACCCTAGTAAGTGATTGATTAGACAAGTTACCAGGAGTGTGGTACTTGTCGACCCGATCCTGAGGTGGACCGATCGGTGGATGATATGTGTGGAGTGGTTGGTACCGGCGGTGAGTTGACCGCATGGATTTGGAGTCTCGATAGTAGAGTGTTTCTAAGATTGGTCTGCACAAGGTTATGACAGACGCTTCTATCGATGGACGTGATCGAGTCTTGTCGAGTTGGATGGACTCAGGATGCTATGGCAACTGAGGCGATGAGATTCGTCAGTCGGGACTATGATACAAGGTGCGTGAGTGATGCACAGTACGAGCATAGATTCTGGATTCGACTCGGTTACGGCTGAGTGCGATCGCAGAATGAAACACTAACGTTAGGTGTTGGCACACTTGCCACGTTACCTCTATGAGGTGACTGTGAAGAGTAGGATATACCTGGATGAGTGACAGGTGCCCTAGATATCCTTGGATTGATTACACGAGTGTGAGTGCTGGAGTTGATCCCATAGAGTTGGGACGTGTGAATCGGTGTGCCGACGAGATAGTAAATGTGCCTAGAGTGGCGAGCAGGTGAGTCCGGTGGGCACTGAGGGGGACAAAGAGGATCCCGAGTGGCTTAGTGCGAGGCACCAGGAGTAATTGGTTTACTGACCAGTTCCCGGATGATACGAGACTTAGGGCGCGAGTGTGTGCCCAGGAGTAGTAACGTTAAGGTTAAAATGCCTATATGGCATTTGAATGGAAAGATATAAATGGATGAAAGGAGTGACGTCATATGACGTATGGGTCGGTTGGTCAGATAAGGTAGTTGCAGAGATTTGACTTCAGATCACGACAAATGTTGCGATTTGTTTAGCCTACCGACCGATGCTAGTGGATTCCAACCAATTCTGTGAGCCAGAGTTGGATCAGGATGATTAAAGGTATGAGATACAAGTGTTGGAGGTCGTTTATGCACATTCGTAAATAGTATACATGGGTTAACCTTGAGTCGCGTGAATTCCTTTCGGAATGAGTGTACCTACATAAACGGTATTCACGGACGCGTGGATGTTATCAGAATAAGTTGAGGAATTGAGAGTCTATTGCGGATTAGTTTTAGTTGACTACGGTTGACCAAACCTCCTGAGTTGGGGACTTGGAAATCGTTTGCCTATGGGACACGGGAATGCTCGTGTAATGAATGAGCTCAGAAATTGGAAGAGAAGCATGTTTCCAACGTGATTGGTACTTCAGAATCAAGAGAAGTTGTGATTGAGACGATGAGAAGAGTACTTGATTCCGCATTGCTAATGGATATTCCGAGGTCACTGAGTGTGACTCTTTAGTAGATAGTACTGAGTGCCAGAGGATGACATAGGATGAACTTTGATGTCATCATCTTGGATTCTCCTTGACTCTTCCCTAGGTGGGACAACGAGGAGTGATATGATAGTTAAGGAGTTCAAAGAGGGTGTAAGAACCGAACACCTAGGTTGTGAGTCAAATTTGATTGAATTGACGAGTAGATGGTGCTTTGCATCACAGGATGTGACAAGTGAGTGTCCGATGGTGATGGATTGATGTTCACCTGGTGATGAACTGATGGGGTATGGACCATGGTTGGAACGCGGACAGTAGTATATGGTTGGACGTTGCCAGAGTGCAGTTCGTGAGTAGGTCGGGTGGCGCCCCGATGTTGATGTGATGTGGGTGCATCAGAGTGTTGTAAACGTTGGATGATGGGATTAACCACGGTAAATCGATATGTCGGGTTGAGAGTATCCCGAGATTATGGGAATGTGTTGTAAATTGGATAGAGTCCTAGATGGATGTGAGTGGCGATCGGATTAGATCCGATAGTGACAGGTTGAGACTCGAGGTGAGTCTAGATGTCAACGGAGATCGCTGAGTGATGCGAGATACGATATGAGGACTCGAGAACAAGTCGAGATCAGAGTAGAGCAGCGAAGTGTAGTAGAGCTGAGAGTGTCAGATGGTCACGAAGTCGTGACATATCATAGTAATGGATTGATCGGTATCCGACGCATTCGGATTGATGCGGATTGATGGGACATTAAGGAGAGTTAGTATGAGCATAAGTTTGAGGATGACCTGTGAGATGGGATTCGTGCCATTGTAATGGCAAGATCTATAGAATGTTGTCTGATCGGATGCTGGGCAGGATGTCAGCTTGGATGTGATAGCCCTTAGTGGGAGTACGTAATTCAGCCTGACGACTGTAGGATGGAATGTGTCAGAGTGGCAGACTAAAAAGCCTATTGGATGATAACTTAGTAGGAATGACCTATCGGAGTGAGTGACAGGCGAGACGTTGACGTTCTGTCTCGAGTGCGACTTACAAGTCGACGTGGTGACTCTCACGTGTCGACGATCGAAACACTATTGATGAGAGTGAAGTCGGAGCTTGAGAAGCTCTAGTAATGGTACGTATAGACGAGTACGGCATGTGTGTCGGACGTGTACTATTACCCGGGTACTCTCGTGGTGACATGATTGGATTCCACAATTTGGTTGTGGAATCGGGTCGATTTGAATTTCAAGGACGAAATTCTTTAAGGGAGGAAGATTGTAACGACCCGTCCCGAATTATCGGAATTAATTAAGAATTAAGGACGGATTAGCGAGACTAATCGGGGATTAGACAAGGATTAACGGATGTTCAGGGTGAAATGATGATTTTGCCCCGAGAATGGGCGAATAATTGACATTTTGTTCGGGCTGTCAAATTGACTTTGGCTAATGACTGTGACGTAGTTCAGGATGTCACGAGTTCATAGACAGGTGGCACGCCCGATTCTGACGTTCGAGGAAGAAGTTATGATTTTCGGAAGTTCGGGGGCATTTTGGTAATTTGGTTGAAATGGAGTAAACAGTTGACTTTTGACCCGGGAGGTCCGATGGCCGAGGACCGAGGACCGTTACGTAGATCCGGATGATACGAATCCGTAGACAAACGACACGTTGAAATCGGACGTTCGACGGAAAAGTTACGGTTCACGGAAGTTTCAAGGAACTATTGCACGAAGTTCGAGACGGAAGTTATTTGTCAGCAAGTGGGGCCGAGATATTTTGGGGCAGGCCCAATGGATGAATGAAACTTGTCATCCATCCATTGCCCACCCAAATTGGTTCATGCATACCAATTCACCTTCTTTGTTTTCTTCATACAAAACCGATCGACCATTCCAAACCAATCCAACCCTTCTCCACCTGATCATGCTTGTGAGGACCAGAGCGTGATGGGAGGACATGTAGATGCTGGTGGCCGGCCAGGAACAACGCCGCCGTGGACGGCGGAGGACCCCTGTGCAAGGTAACCTAGTTACATTCAAATCTCCTTATTTTTATTTCAAACGTTGGGGAGGATTTTAATGGATTAGAAAGGGTTTAATGGGTTGCTAGGGAGGTTTTAATATGGTTTTGGTGGTCCCCATAAACCGTCATGACCCATAAAAAAACCTTTCAAGGGTTCATGTCGGTCCCCATAAACCGTCATGAACCATAAATCCATTTATGGGTCCCCGGCCCGAAATCACAATAAAACCGTAAATCTATACATGTGGGAACTCAGCCCAAATCAACATACGTGGGTCTCAGCCCAAAACCATTCACAGTGAAATACCAAAACATACAATACGGGGTCTCTGCCCCAAACCATTTCCAAAACATCGAATATGGGGTCTCCGCCCCAAATCACTTTCTAAAACAAGGAACACGGGGGCTCCGCCCCCAAATCACTTTCCATAAGAACCACATACGTACTCATACATATAACACATCCGCGGCACTTCCGAGAAGATGCCAACTCGGGGCACACATCCCTTAGGGAACACATCCCCGATATATGTCAAGATTCATCATATCTATACTAGTGTGCACACCACTCGGGGTCTCACTCCGAGTCTTCCCCCAGGAATTCTCCATCTGGAAGGCTCTATCTTCGGACCTAGTTCGATCATCTCTCTGAAATCTGGCCCGGGACCACATCATAACTCATAACTCCCACTCCTGGAACAGGATCCCTATGGGGATACCCATTTTGGTCTGTGTATCGTGACTCTCCAGGTCGACGTCTGGAAGAGACCATATAAATCATATGGAGGGTTTGTACATTTCAAATACTTTCTTTCTTTCTCAAAACATATTTCAACTGGGTCTCGTACCATATTCATCTCAATTTCACAGTCCTCGACCTAAATCCACTATTCAACAAGGTCTCATGCCCGAATTCTCATTTCATAAATCGAACTGGGTCTCAAGCTCGATTTCACAATCAATTGGGCCTCTAACCCGATATCACGACTAACTGGGCCCTAAGCCCGAAACCATAATCAACGGGGCCTTAAGCCAGATTTCACAATCAACTGTGGAATTCCAGTCGTGTCCCATCTACTCGGGTATTGCACCCACACGAGAATACCCGAGGAATAGTACACGTCCAACACAGCCACGCTTCGGTTCGTAAGTCTCACTCGAGACAAAATGTCGACACTCGTCGACCACACTTGTCACTCACTTTGACAGGTCAGCAATACCAACTGACATTCAAACGGCTTTTCAGTCTGCCACCCTGACACGTTCCATCCGACAGTCGTCAGGCTGAATTACGTACTCCCACTAAGGCTATCACCTCTAAGCTGACATCCTGTTTAGCATCCAATCAAACAACATTCTATAGATCCTACCATCACAATGGCACGAATCCCACCTTACAAACCATACTCAAACCTATGTTCATACTGACTCTCCTTAGAGTCCCATCAATCCATACCAATCTGAACGCATCGGATACCGATCAACTCGTTACCACGCTATGTCACGACTACGTGACCAGCCGACAACTCCCGGCTCCACTGCGATTCGCTGCTCTACTCTGATCTTGGCTCGCTCTCGAGTCCCCATATCGAATCTCGTGTCACTCAGTGATCTCCGCTGACATCTAGACTCACCTGTCACTATCGGTTCTAATCCAATCGCCACTCGTGTCCATCTAGGACTCGATTCAATCTACAACATTACCATAATCTCGGGACACTCTCAACCCGACATATCGATTGACCGTGGTCAATCCTATCTTCCAACGTGCACAACACACCAGTGCACCCACATCACATAAACATCGGGGCGCCACCTGACCTACTCAAGGGCTGCACTCAGGCAACGTCCAACCACATACTACTGTCCGCACTCCAACCATGGTTCGGACCCCAACCGTCTGTCACCATGCGAACATTAATCCATCACCTCGGACACTCACTCGTCACCTCCTGTGACGCTAAACACCATCTACTTGTCTAGTTAATTAAATTTGAATCACAGCCTAGGTGTTCGGTTCTTACACCCTCTTTGAACCCCTTAGCTTTCCTATCACTCCTCGTCGTCCCACCTAGGGACGAATCCAGGAGAATCCAAGATTATGACATCAAAGTTCATCATATGTCTTCCTCCGGCACCCAACATCATCTACTAAAGAGTCACATTCAGTGACCTCGGAATATCCATCACCAATGCGGAATCAAGTACTCATCTCATCGTCTCAATCACAAGTTCTCTTGATTCCGAAGTTCCAATCACGTCGAAACCATATTTCTTTTCCAATTACTGGGCTCACTCACTACACGAGCATTTCCTGCGTCCTATAGGCAAACAATTTCCAAGTCCCCAACTCAAGATGTATGGTCAACCGTAGTCAACCAACACCAATCCGCAATGGACTCTCAAGTCCCCAACTCAATCTGACACCATCCACGCGTCCATGCATACCGTTTATACAGGTACACTCATTCCGAGTGAAATTCACGCGACTCAAGGTTAAACCTTGTATACTATTTATGAATGTGCATAAACGACCTCTAACATTCACATCTCGTACCTTTAATAAACCTGATCTAACTCTGACTCACAGAATTGGTCGGAATCCACTAGCATCGGTCGGTAGGCTAAACAGATCGCAACGTCTGTCGTGATCTGAAGCCAAATCTCTACGTACTACCATAGCTGAAAAACCGACCCATACGTCATATGACGTCACTCATGTCATCCATTTATATAATTTCATCTGAATGCCACTTAGGCATTTCAACAATTAACGTTACTACTCTTGGGCACACTCTCGCGCCCCAAGTCTCGTATCATCAGGGAACTGGTCACTAAACCAAGTACTCCTGGTACCTCACACTGAGCCACTCAGGATCCCCTCTATCCTGCTCAGTGCCCACCAAACTCACATGTTCACCACTCCGAGCACATCTACTATCCCGTCGGCATATCGGTTCGCACGTCCCAACTCTACGGGATCAACTCCAGCACTCACACTCGTGTAATCCATCCAAGGATAACTAGGGCACCTGTCACTCATCCGGGTATATCCTACTCGTCACAGTCACCTCACAGAGGTAGTGTTGCAAGTGTGCCAACACCCAACGTCAGCATCTCATTCTGAGATCGCACTCAACCGTAATCGAGTCGAATCCATAATCTATGCTTGTCTTGTGCGTCACTCACGTACCACCTTTCATCGTCACGACTGATGAATCCCATCCTCATAATCATCACGGCAACCTGAGCCTATCTAACTCGATAAGACTCGACCACGTCCATCGATAGCAGCGTCTGCCACAACCTCGTGCAGACCAATCTCAGAAACATCCTGTTATTGAGACTTCAAATCCATGCGGTCGACTCACCGCTGGTACCAACCACTCCACACGCAACATCCACCGATCGGTCCACCTCAGGATCCGGTCAACAAGTACCACATTCCCGGTAACTTGTCCAATCAATCACTAACTAGGGTTATCACAAACCCGGTACTCACTGCAGCCCAACCATCCTGACTGATCCCTCACTCTCGACTCCGAAGAATCGTCGTACTCCAATACCGGTACCCCAACAACCAGTAATAATCATCTAAGGGGCTCGTCCCCTCATACCTATACGGCTCCTAGCCGTTGGCCTCCACAAGAAATTGATCATACTCTGTGCCTAACACTGCACAATGGCTACACCTCGTAATCGTATCCTATCGCGTCACACCACAAGTGCTCCGGGCCTCCATTGCCAGTCGACATCCCTCCAGGATTCGACACATCGAAACATGGCCTCTCATGCCAAATTTGGGTCCAACATTCCTATTCCTAACAATCTCACTCGTTTAGCCATTACCTCAGCTACTCTCTGCAGCACACTCTCCAATCCGACATGACACAACCGACAACGGTCTCGACTCCCGGGTCGTCACACGGTGTCTACTGGTCCATTGGATCCTACCCACCAGTGACACTATGACTCTAAGCCGTTGGATTCGAACGTACACTGATCCCTCTTGGGACAAAACTTCTCGGAGAACACGACATCCTCTACCAAACTGACCTCACACAGTCTCACCTCGTGTCAACGTACACGGACTAGGGTTCGATTCCACTGAATCCTCATACTAATACCCTAACTATCAGGTTGATGACGGGCTGTTACGACTTCAGAGACATCTCATCCTAGACCTGCATGCACACCAAGAGTAAAACACACTCTGATACCGACTGATATCAGAGTACAATGAGTATCAAATGAGCCAACCTTCTCTGATACCACTTTGTCAGGACCAATCCCAAATCCCCCGGGATTAACGCGGGACGCGCCTGATCCCGTCTGACACAAAGTGTCAGACCAGGGAAAATTATGTCTCTAGCCCTCACCGGGGCTTCCAGAGTAAGCCAGGATCGTAGGAGGAGGAGTGTGATGTCTCGATCTCTACTACAGCCTGCATCCGCGATCAACCTGAAGGGAATTAAAACCATCAAAAGTCGTGAGTGGACAAAATAATATTTTAATAAAACGTTTTCATAATAAGACATTTATGCCCTTCACTAAAATCATATGCATGCATTCAAAAACCATTTATCAAACGTTCATAAAACCCTTTAAAAACATTCTCAAAACCTTTCAAAGGTTCATTCCTGGTCGCTATAAACCGTCATGACCCATAAAAAAAAACTTTTCAAGTGTTCATGCTGGTCCCCATAAACCATCATGAACCATAAATCCATTTATGGGTCCCCGACCCAAAATCATAATAAAACCATAAATCTATACATGTGGGAACTCAGCCCAAATCAACATGCGTGGGTCTCAGTCCAAAACCATTCTCAGTGAAATACCAAAACATACAATACGGGGTCTCCGCCCCAAACCATTTCCAAAACATCGAATACGGGGTCTCCGCCCCAAATCACTTTCTAAATCATGGAACACGGGGTCTCCACCCCCAAATCACTTTCCATAAGAACAACATACGTACTCATATGTATAACCCATCCGAGACACTTTCGATAAGATGCCAACTCGGGGCACACAGCCTCTAGGGAACACAGCCCCGATATATGTCACCATTCATCATATCTATACTAGTGTGCACACCACTCGAGTTCTCACTCCTCGTCAGATCATCTCTCCGAAATCTGGCCTGGGACCACATCATAACTCAAAACTCCCACTCCTAGAACGGGATCCCTATGGGGATACCCATTCTGGTCTGTGGATCGTGACTCTCCAGGTCGACGTCTGGAGGAGACCATATAAATCATATGGAGGGTTTGTACATTTCAAATACTTTCTTCTTTCTCAAAACATATTTCAACTGGGTCTCATGCCCGATTCATCTCAATAGGATTCCTCGAATCCGATTCAAATCAATTTCTCAAGCATCGGCCTAAATCAACAGTTCAACAGGGTCTCCTGCCCGAATTCTCATTCATAAATCGAACTGGGACTCAAGCCCGATTTCACAATCAACTGGGCCTCTAGCCCGATATCACGACTAACTGTGCCCTAAGCCCAAAATCACAATCAACGGGGCCTTAAGCCCAATTTCACAACGAACGGGGCCTTAAGCCCGATACTACAGTCAAAGGGGCCTCAAGCTGAGATACAACCAACTGGGCCTCAAGCCCAAATTTGTAAACCAACGGGGCCCTCGGTCCGATTCCTTGTCAAATCAAATGGACTCCAAGTCCAAGAGTTCGTAAATCAAGTACGTCTCGTGCCCCATTTCAATTTTCCAATTCCAAAACCAATTCATTAAACCCTCATTGATAACCTAGCACGTACAAGCATCGTATAAAATCAAAAATCTCGAAATACGTGCAAATACGTAAATCCTAGGCTACCGTAAACAAATGCACTCATGGGATCACAAAACATGTTCTAAAACAATTATAAAACATTTATGCATGCATCGAATTCATAAAACAAGTCCACTCACAGACCGTCCGAAGTCGCGCCTCAATACGCGCGCCATAAGCTTCTCCTGGGCCAATCGTCGCCTCCGGGGTTCCCGAACCTGTCCAAACTGTAATAGAAAGTTACTTACTACTTAATTAACCTCTCACTAAAGCCCTGTAATTTTCTGGAATTTTTAACTATTTTTAAACGTAAACCTAAACCTTCGAGCATCCTGAACTATACCAAAACATACAATACGGGGTCTCCGCCCCAAACCATTTCCAAAACATCGAATACGGGGTCTCCGCCCCAAATCACTTTCTAAAACATGGAACACGGGGTCTCCACCCCCAAATCACTTTCCATAAGAACAACATACGTACTCATACGTATAACCCATCCGAGACACTTTCGATAAGATGCTAACTCGGGGCACACAGCCTCTAGGGAACACATCCCCGATATATGTCACCATTCATCATATCTATACTAGTGTGCACACCACTCGAGTTCTCACTCCTAGTCAGATCATCTCTCCGAAATCTGGCCTGGGACCACATCATAACTCAAAACTCCCACTCCTAGAACGGGATCCCTATGGGGATACCCATTCTGGTCTGTGGATCGTGACTCTCTAAGTCGACGTCTGGAGGAGACCATATAAATCATATGGAGGGTTTGTACATTTCAAATACTTTCTTTTTTCTCAAAACATATTTCAACTGGGTCTCATACCCGATTCATCTCAATAGGATTCCTCGAATCCGATTCAAATCAATTTCTCAAGCATCGGCCTAAATCAACAGTTCAACAGGGTCTCATGCCCGAATTCTCATTCATAAATCGAACTGGGACTCAAGCCCGATTTCACAATCAACTGGGCCTCTAGCCCGATATCACGACTAACTGGGCCCTAAGCCCAAAATCACAATCAACGGGGCCTTAAGCCCAATTTCACAACGAACGGGCCCTTAAGCTCGATACTACAGTCAAAGGGGCCTCAAGCTGAGATACAACCAACTGGGCCTCAAGCCCAAATTTGTAAACCAACGGGGCCCTCGGTCTGATTCCTTGTCAAATCAAATGGACTCTAAGTCCAAGAGTTCGTAAATCAAGTACGTCTCGTGCCCCATTTCATTTTTCCAATTCCAAAACTAATTCATTAAACCCTCATTGATAACCTAGCACGTACAAGCATCGTATAAAACCAAAAATCTTGAAATACGTGCAAATATGTAAATCCTAGGCTACCGCAAAAAAATGCACTCATGGGATCACAAAAAATGTTCTAAAACAATTATAAAACATTTATGCATGCATCGAATTCATAAAACAAGTCCACTCACAGACCGTCCGAAGTCGCGCCTCAATACGCGCGCCATAAGCTTATCCTGGGCCAATCGTCGCCTCCGGGGTTCCCGAAACTGTCCAAACTGTAATAGAAAGTTACTTACTACTTAATTAACCTCTCACTAAAGCCCTGTAATTTTCTGGAATTTTTAACTATTTTTAAACGTAAACCTAAACCTTCGGGCATCCTGAATTATACCAAAACATACAATACGGGGTCTCCGCCCCAAACCATTTCCAAAACATCGAATACGGGGTCTCCGCCCCAAATCACTTTCTAAAACATGGAACACGGGGTCTCCACCCCCAAATCACTTTCCATAAGAACAACATACGTACTCATACGTATAACCCATCCAAGACACTTTCGATAAGATGCCAACTCGGGGCACACAGCCTCTAGGGAACACATCCCCGATATATGTCACCATTCATTATATCTATACTAGTGTGCACACCACTCGAGTTCTCACTCCTAGTCAGATCATCTCTCCGAAATCTGGCCTGGGACCACATCATAACTCAAAACTCCCACTCCTAGAACGGGATCCCTATGGGGATACCCATTCTGGTCTGTGGATCGTGACTCTCCAGGTCGACGTCTGGAGGAGACCATATAAATCATATGGAAGGTTTGTACATTTCAAATACTTTCTTCTTTCTCAAAACATATTTCAACTGGGTCTCATGCCCGATTCATCTCAATAGGTTTCCTCGAATCCGATTCAAATCAATTTCTCAAGCATCGGCCTAAATCAACAGTTCAACAGGGTCTCCTGCCCGAATTCTCATTCATAAATCGAACTGGGACTCAAGCCCGATTTCACAATCAACTGGGCCTCTAGCCCGATATCATGACTAACTGGGCCCTAAGCCCAAAATCACAATCAACGGGGCCTTAAGCCCAATTTCACAACGAACGGGGCCTTAAGCCCGATACTACAGTCAAAGGGGCCTCAAGCTGAGATACAACCAACTGGGCCTCAAGCCCAAATTTGTAAACCAACGGGGCCCTCGGTCCGATTCCTTGTCAAATCAAATGGACTCCAAGTCCAAGAGTTCGTAAATCAAGTACGTCTCGTGCCCCATTTCATTTTTCCAATTCCAAAACTAATTCATTAAACCCTCATTGATAACCTAGCACGTACAAGCATCGTATAAAACCAAAAATCTCGAAATACGTGCAAATACGTAAATCCTAGGCTACGCAAACAAATGCACTCATGGGATCACAAAAAATGTTCTAAAACAATTATAAAACATTTATGCATGCATCGAATTCATAAAACAAGTCCACTCACATACCGTCCGAAGTCGCGCCTCAATACGCGCGCCATAAGCTTATCCTGGGCCAATCGTCGCCTCCGGGGTTCCCGAACCTGTCCAAACTGTAATTGAAAGTTACTTACTACTTAATTAACCTCACACTAAAGCCCTGTAATTTTCTGGAATTTTTAACTATTTTTAAACGCAAACCTAAACCTTCGGGCATCCTGAACTATATCGAAACGATGTCCGATCGACTCAAAACTAGTCCCACAATGTTCGTTACATTGAATAGATGATTTCACATGTTGGAACTTCCCCCAATAAATGCCTCACGTGCCGCCACGAGCCGCCCAAAGGGGCTGCGCGTGAGGCTCACGCGCCCTGCACAGTTTTCTTCAACCTTGGGCGAATCGGCCGGTCCGACCGGCTTGACCAGTTCACCTATTTTCTTCCCTCATTTTTGGTCCATTTATTCCAATTTTGATTCCAATCTTCCTAATTCATCACTAGCAATCTTTTTGTATAATTAAAAACATGAAAAAGCTACAAAATCCCATTGGTTCGAATTCCTTCCCACCGTCCAAGTTTCCCCGATTGCACCCAGGGCCGTTCAGCCCTTCCCTGACGTTCAAAACTCCCTCCAAACACTCCTAACCACCTAATACTCATCTCCCAATCATCCAAAACTACCCATAATGCCCTAATCGAAAATAATGGGAAGTTGGATATAGTCAGGTAATCGGGCTCACCTTCCTTTGCCGTGTCCTCCGCCGTCTCTCAGTCATCCAGCCGCCTCAAACTCTCACCTTCAGCCTATCAATCAACATGCTGGGGAATGGAACAGGATGGTGGGGAGGGTTGGTGTTTGGGTTGCCCGTTTATGGTTTTCGAGTTGAATGAAGAAACAAAGAAGGTGAAATGATATGCATGAATGTGGGATGATAGGCAATGGATGAGTGACACATTGAGCCTGGGAAAGATATGGGCCCACATAAGTAAAAACTCCACTTTTTTCCTCGTAAAATGTGCCACTGTAAATAGTTCCCCGAAACTTCCGTGAACCGTAACTTTTTTGTCGAACGTTCGAATTCGACATGCCGCCTGTCTAAGAATTCATATCGTCCTGATCTACGTAACGGTCTTTGACCCTCGGTCATCGGACCTCCCGGGTCAAAAGCCAACTTTCTGCTCATTTTCAACCAAATTACCAAAATATCCCCGAACTTCCGAAAATCCTAACTTCTTCCTCGAACGTCGGAATCGAGCGTCCCACCTGTCTATGAACTAGTGACGTCCCGAACTACGTCGCAGTCATCGGCCAAAGTCCATTTGACCGCCTGAACGAAGAGTCAACGTTTCGCCCATTCTAGGGGCAAAATCTTCATTTTTCCCTAAACGTCCATTAATCCTCGTCTAATCCCCAATTCGCCTTGCTAATCCGTCATTAATTCTTAATTAATCTTGATAATTCGGGACGGGTCGTTACATTGAACCTTACGGGTTGTTCATGACCACGAGGTTGGAGAGTCTAAGTCTCTCCAGTATTTCTCCCAAGTTCTTTCCCTATTTCTTCTTTCTTACTTCTCTCCCTCTCCCAGCCTGGTTCTCTCTTTGGTTTTTTCATTTTGCTTGTTTTTCTTCTATTTCGGCCATGTTCCATCAATTCCCCAAAACCAACACACACACATATAGGTCGGTGAAAGTGTAACGACCCGTCCCGGGAGTCGGGATTAGATTAGAGTTTAATGACGGATTAACGAAGAGAATCAGTGATTAGTTGGATACTTTTGGACGGACAGCACAGAATGACGATTTTGCCCCTAGAATGGGAAAAATGTTGACTTTTAGTTCGGATGGTCAATTAGGCATTGACCAATGACCGTGACGTAGTTCGGGATGTCACGAGTCCGTAGACAGGTGGCACGCCCGATTCCGACATCCGAGGAGGAAGTTATGATGTTCGGAAGGTTGAGGGCACTTTCATAATTTGGTTAAGAAGAAGGAATTTGTTGACTTTTTGCACAACAAGGTTTCTTCACGCAAACCAAGGACCGTTAGATAGATCTCGACGTTCTGAGTACGACGACAGGTGACACGCCTTTACCGGACATCGGACGAGTGAGATACGGGTCTAGGAAGCAAAGGGTAAATTCGAAATTTGAACTCACAGGGGTATTTTGGTCTTTTTGCACCTTGGGAAGCGTGCCAATCAGGTAAGGACAAGTGGACAGTGTTAATTGGATATTTTTGGGCTGGTCCATCAGGTGTGAGACACCTGGCTATTTTCTAGTGGGTTCTAGCCACTACACGGTTACACTTAAATCGTTTGTGTTTGGGTTTAAGTCGAGAGAAACAGAGACTGAGACTGAGAGGAGAAATCGACCAATTCCTAGGTGTGAGAGTTTTGGTGATCAAGTGAGAGTGGGCAGATGGAAGTTGAGAGGCTGGTGGGTGTTTCTGGGTGAGTTCTGAGTGAGGAAAAGCTAGGAATGGTGGGGAAAACAGTAAAAACAGAGAAGATGCCGTGAGCCGTGGTGCAACCGCAATCGATCAAACCAATTGAGTTTGGGTTTGGGGAGGTGTTCAGAGGACCTGAGGAGTGTTTTGGGGACCCTGAGATCCACGGCGGAGCTCACGGCGGTGAGCAGAAGGAAGCTTGTTTTGTTGATCTTGGCAGCTTAAGGAGGTGTCTATCTAGCTCTGGGAGACGAAACCGTGGCTGGAAGAACGACGGGTGGCCGGAATTCAAAACTGGTTTTTCTGAGCTTTTAGTTCGAGTTCGACAGGTTCGGGAAAGCCGAGGATAGCGGAATGGCCGGGAACGGCGTAAGTGCGCGCGTATCGAGGCGACGTCGGAATGGTATGTGAGTGGACTTTGTTTTCTAACTCTTGATGCATGCATATATGCTTTTATATGTTTTCTATACATGATTCTATGATTTTGGTTTATGATCTTGATGATTTACGGTTTTGCACGTTTTTCGAGGAAATTACGGAATTTCACGTTTTACGAGATTTCAATGGATATTGTGATTTGAACCTGGTTTTCATGATTTGATTGGGGTTTGAAATATGATTTAAAATGGATTTTGGAAAAGTATTTTCGGGCTTAAAGCCCAGATCAGAAAGTGGTTTTAAGAAACGTGATTTCGAGTTTTTGAATCGGATTTCCGGATGACGATTCGGGATTCGATTTGGAACTTGAAAGTGGATTCCGAGTTTGGGTTCGGAATGGTTATTCCGGATGCCGGCTTACGGAATGATGATTGCGGACTCGGATCTGGAAAGGAGATGGATATGAGTTCTGGGTTTGGATTCGGGATCCTGATGAGATTGCGGATTCGGATTCGGAAATGGAAAATGGTTTTCAAACGGTTTTGGATTGCATTTGCTGGATCTGGTTATTGGGTTTAAAGACCCGGATATGATTATGACGGGGGCAGGCCTGGATTAGGTTTAAAGACCCGGATTGAGTTTAAAGACTCGGGAGTTTAAAGACTCGGATATTATGATTTCCCCCGTAGGCCTATTGAGTTTAAAGACTCGGGAGTTTAAAGACTCGGATTATATTGAGGCCTGGATTGAGTTTAAAGACTCGAATAGATCCAGCAGGTTCGATGAACATAAATGTGTTATGGCTTTCAATAATGGTTTTCCGAGGTTTTGGGCTATGCCCGGATGAAATGGTTTTCGATGGTTTTGGGCTGAGGCCCGGGATTTGGAAAAAGGAACTTGTGTTCGGTTTTTCTTACATGGTTTGCTTAACCGAAATATTGAATGGTTTTTATGACTTGGCTTGATATGCATGCATTCTTTTTAAACGGAGGGTATAAATGAAATTTGGGTTTCTGATAACTGTTTTTAAACTCTACTTTATTTTCGTCCACTCATAGTCTTTTTCGTGTTTTCGATATCCTCCAGGTTGTTGCGGCACGGGCTGTTGATCGAGAGAGATGGAGACATCACACCCGCGATCCACAGTAGTTCGGTATACTTTGGGAAGACTGGTTACTTTTCGGATGGTTGGATCGAGAATCCCTTGTCCGACTTACGTGTTGCATGAAGGTTGGACGTTGGTTTAGCCTTCATGTCATGCGTAAGTTAGACGGGATCGAGATTTAGCCCTTAATCCCGGGGGATTAGGGGTGGGTCCTGACAGAAAGGATTTTGGGAGGGAGAATACTAGACTTTTCTAGAAATACACATTATTCACATGTTAAAATAGTAAAATTACCAAATTATCCTTGAAACCAAAGTTACCATAATGCCCCTAGCTATCCTTGACCCATAGCAAATGTATTCGATCTCCTTTTTCGTTGTACTATCTGTCTACGTATTCAAAAGCCCGAGACCTTCATAACAGTCTTTTCAGAACTTCCAAAAGTTATCCCAGTCAAAAAGTCAACATTTTGACCCTATAGGAGCAAAATTATCATCTTCCACTTTTTTAAATTTCCAGAGTGTTGCATCTGTTATGAATTTGTTAGCATCACAATTAGGAAGTAGTTAAGGGTGTTAACAGCTAAGCAAGTTTACTTAGAGAGTAAATAATTATGTAATCCATATAAAACTACTGTGTGAGATTTACAAGCTTACTTATAGAGTAAATAACAATGTAATCCATATAAAAGCTACTGGGTTTGTAAGAAGTCTTGTTTTTCTATAACAGGATACAAGTTCTCTCTTTCTTCTTGTAAACTCTTTCTTCTTCTCAATCTTCATTTTTCCTTCAAGAGTCTCAATAGTTTGTAGTTTGGAAAAAATCTGACTTAACTCAATTCGGTATGGGGTACCTCCTCATATCATACTTTCAATTTATCGTATTTTTCATATGCACATAACATAATCAGAACCACCGTTCATTCTCTAAATCATCATTGTAAGATCATCACATTAACATACTAAAAAAAACTTTAGTCATTCGTATGTATCAACCAGATCAACAATATTGGGTACCATTAAGATTATCATGGTGAAACGTCCAATTAGTTGGTACACAATAACTAAAAGAGATCATCAATTTCATTGCTTCTTTGCATAAATTGATCTTAAAATGATAATTTTGGAATTGAACAGTTTCAAATTTATTTTATCATAAGGAAAAAATTCAATAGATATCATAAAAAAAATTCAATAAATCAAAAACCGAAAGAATAGTACGATGAGATTTCAGAGTAACGAAATATGCAAAGTATTATGAATTAATTTAATTTAATAATTTACAGGGAGTAGAATCGGGGAAAATACGACGACAAGCCCCAATAATGACTGACCAGCAAGGAAGGTCAATTTGAACATACGTAGACAAATATCCATTGAAAGCAGCAATACAACCAACTGGCAGCCGATAAACAAGACCTTTTTATGGGTAGTATGTAGGTGAACAGCAATCGATCTTCTAGACGTAGAATATCTAGTCTTTCGACAAGATTAGTTAATCTTAGAAAAGTCTCAAGTCCCCAGAACGTGGCCGGTGTGCCGGGCTGTCCATATACTAGTTACTTGATAATGAAGATATAGCTTGCTGGCAGAGATAAGTCCTCCATGGTATATATGTACCTAATACGTAGAGTCATCAAAGGCACATTTTTTTCCCCTCTTTGGTCTAGTCTTATTTAATTACAAGTCACAATTTCTCCATTCCCTGAACCCTAATGGTCGTTATGCAAATTTGCGCCTCAAAACGTAGAGTTCATTGAAACATATATGGAGCTAAGGTTTTGAGTTTTGACAAAAGACATGGAGCTAGGATAGGGTCCATGGACCATGACTCAATCATTATGACATCATGCTGACGTACATATCATGCTAGGGACGATTCAGAATTCACATTATAGTTTGGTATTTAATGAAAAGGCTTCACGATGGTGGCTTCTCTTCTCGGGGTGAGACTTGTTCAAAAATTTTGACTATTTTAATTTCTTATAGTTACTTCTCTTTTATTTCTTTATTTTTTACTGCTATGTCGGTTTGTTATTATTCTGCATTTTGTTCATCAAGATTTATTCCTATTCCTCTTTATTTTCCATATACAATAGTAAAACCGAATTTTTATATTAAAATAAATAAACATCCAGTGGAGGAGTAATTAAGTAGTTACTCAAACACTCACTCTTTTTTACTTATTTTATTTTTCAAATTTTATTTTCATTTCTACTTATTTCTAAAAAAAAAAAACAGTAATAAACACACATGTTTGCGGGTGCATGAGTCTAGTGTGTATGTATAATGCAAGAAAGCTGATTTCTGCAATTTCATTTTTTACTTGTTGTATTTTACCTACTTATTCTAAAAATAAAATAAAAAAAAATAAAGCTAGAGGTGAGTGCCTTAGTGTAATCATCCTCTTCTCATGTCAATGTTATGTTTAAAAGGTAAAAATGCCTAGAAAAATATAGAAAAAAAAATTAACAAATAGACGTAGCGAAATCAAATGACATTTAAATTAAAAGATAAAATACACTTACGGAAATGAAATTAAATAAAATTTATGTTCGTTAAAAAGGTACGTAACATAATTTTAAAAATTTGGTATGAAATATTACATCAAGGTCTTAGAATGTAACATGTTTTTTTTTTTTGGTGTAAACTAATTTTTCAAACATGAAGGTTACGTAATATAGTTGCCAAGTGAGAAGCGCCTATAAATTACATAAATGTTTGGCATTAATATTTGGATCTTGAAGAAGTATTGAATTGATGGGTCTTACTGGAAAGAGTAAGGTTCTTGTGGTAGGTGGCAGTGGGTACCTGGGGAAAAGGATTGTGAAAGCAAGCCTAGCCCAAGGCCACCCAACCTATGTCCTTATGAGGCCAGAGATTGGCCTTGACATTGAAAAACAACAAATTCTCTTGTCCTTCAAGAAGCAAGGGGCTTGCCTGGTGGAAGCCTCATTTTCTGATTTCCAGAGCCTTGTCGACGCCGTCAAGCTTGCCGATGTCGTCATTTGCACCATGTCTGGTGTGCATGTTCGGAGTCACAACATTTTGTTGCAGCTCAAGCTTGTTGAAGCTATCAAAGAAGCAGGAAATATTAAGGTAATTAAGGCCCCGTTTGATATTATTTTTTTCTTTCTCGAAAGCCAGTTTTATTTGAAAGCGAAGTAGTATAAAAACGTTTGGTAAAAATAAAAAATCTTGCTTTTTTGGAAAGTAATGGACTTTTGACAACAATTTTTTAAACTAGTCTGTGTGTTGCTTTTGAAAAATTGTTTTTACAAAACTTATTTTAGTATATAACTACTTATTATGAAAATAAAGTAAAAATCATTTTTCAAAAAAGCAGAGCTAAAGCAATTTTTCGAAAAATCACAGCAATCTCAAACTCGCTCTAAGCCATCAGTTTCTAGAGAATTGATCAATATTAATTAAGGTAATTTTGTGGCATACTATTTGGCTATTAATTGTATGGCAAATTATACTTTGTATTTTACACTAAAATATATATTATATATGAATTTTCAAAATTTTCATTTAAATATCCTGAACTCTTTAAAATGTTTCATCGTGGCCCATCCGTTATAATTTTCTTTATAAATCACATTAATTTATAACGTATCTTATGAACAACCATGCAAAAATGACTCTGAAACTGAATTAATGAGCAAATAGTACGTAGCGATTTTGTATCATCATTTTGGAGGTAAAATAATGAATTTGCATCGCTTAATATGGGCAAGCAAAATGACACTATATAACTATATATACTACCTTCTCAGTATATTTTCCTTGAGAGTTGCTTCATGTGCCCTCCGCTGAGGTACACTAGTAATTAACTGGATTCATGAGCAAAAATTGAAACACAAATTACGAAAGTGTATATTTTTCAACTGAATATATATGTGGGCATTTTGATGTAGCGTTTCTTACCGTCAGAGTTTGGAATGGACCCAGCACTCATGAGGCATGCAGTTGAACCAGGAAATGCGACATTTGATGACAAAATGAAAGTGAGAAAGGCAATTGAAGATGCCAAAATCCCATTCACTTATGTATGTGGTGCTGCCTTTGCTGGTTATCTTGTTGGCAGCCTTTGTCAGTTGGAGACAGTCGTTCCTCCAAAAGAAAAAGTGCTTATATATGGAGATGGTAACACTAAAGGTACAAATTATTTAGAGCAATAACCAATCTGTTTTCAATTTTCAGTTTTCGGTTTTTATTTTCTATATTTTGGATATGAGGAATAAGGACATCATGAGAGAGATAGATAACAATATACATAAAAGAAAAAGTAGTTCAAATGAAAACTAAAGTTCTTAAAATTATACTAATATTATTAAAATTCTTAAAATTTATTTATTTCTCTTGCTTATTTTTTTAAATACTCTAATAACATATCACTTTTACCCAACAATTAAATATTGAAAATTGGAGTGCATAAGTATTTGTTTCTGCATATTTTTGGGTATTCAGAATAAATGATATATATTACGTACTATTAGTTTTAGAAAATAGATAATATATATGCTCATAAAATACTCCCGACTATTGATGTTGCTAATTATATTGATTTTGTTTTTCTTTTTGCCATTATTATCATTCATATAAAGTGCTTGGCCAAAAAACAAATCATTCATATAAAGTGTTCCTCTTAACATTAACTTCTTATTTCAAAATGGAATATTCAAAGCACTGATTTTCTTCGGCAATATAAAATCCTAAGCGTTTATGTATATATGAGTTTTTTTTTTTTCATTATATCTTATGTAATTCTTTCTTTACATATATACCAAAATTCTTCATCATCCCTTCTACCTCTCATATATATACTTAATGTCTACATGTTTCATGCATAAAAAAAATGAGAGAAAATTGAATCATGGATTATCAAACGACCTCTTAAGTAATTAAACAATATGGTCGACCATATGCATGGCATACGTGCATTATAAATTTACATCCAACAAGGGAAGTGTATTAATTTTATCTATATACAGATCGACTATCTAATTAGTTTTTTCGTACGTTGATCTTCTTGAACTGGGCAGTAACTATTATGGATGAAGATGACATTGCAACATTCACAATCAAGACTATTGATGACGTTCGAACATTGAACAAAACATTGTATCTTCGTCCACCAGAAAATGTACTCACGCAGAAACAATTAGTAGAAATGTGGGAAACCCTAGTTGGAAGGAAATTAAAGCATATCACCATTTCTAAAGAAGGCATGCTTGCCTCTATGAAAGGTATGTTACATTTGCATTATTTTCATTACGAAAGTGCGTATTAGTTTTTTTTTTTTTTAATTAATGAACCACTGATCTATATTATTACATTTCAGGCATGGACTATGCAAGCCAGGTAGGTTATGCGCATTACTACGACATGTTCTATGAGGGCTCTCTAACAAACTTTGAAATAGGTGAAGGACAAGAAGCTTCTAGACTTTATCCAGAAGTGAAATGCACTCGCATGGAAGAATACATGAAACTTTATGCATGAAAAAGAAATTTTGTTTCATTTTGTTTTATTTATATTTGAGATGTGCGTGAAAATAAATTGTCATAATTTTAAAAGTGGTGGATGACACTCATATAACTCCCAATATTTAAATACTGTGTAACGTATTTGATAATTCCTATATTTATTCTCTTGTAAGTGTAATAGAAATGCTTGCAGGCCTTATAAATAAGGGAAACTGTCATTAATATACCTTTCTCATAAATAAATAAATTAAACAACAATAATCACTTTATATAGGTTTTTCCATTTGCACTTGCACTCCATATATATATAATAATAATAATAAATTAAGTTAGCTTGCACTCAATTACTTCCCATTCTTTTTTCCCCAATCCTCTCTAATCCTACGTTCATCTTCATCCTAGAAAAAAATATCCAAAAAACCAAACCCACCTTCATCTGCACTCCCCTTTCATCCAGGCCATCAAACGTGGAAGAGGAAGATGACGCAACATGCCCCTTCATCTTGTTGAAGAATTCCACATCGGGAAGAATAGAAATTTAAAATACAATAAATAATGAGTGGTTCTACTTTCAATAATGCTGAGGTATTTTGTAATAAAATTTCACACCCGTCAGACTATATAGGTGATACTTGCAAGTTAAGAATAATATCTGTGTTGGAGAGAGTGGGCCACTGGCCCGATTGTGTAATCTTGACATGATATCAGAGCAAATTTCACTAGGCCCGTGATGGGTCTTACTTGGCTCGAGCTTTCGAGTTTACTACATACTCTTACTACCTACCCTTGCTTCTGTACTTAATGACCAATGTGATATTAGCTCCACATGTGGGCTACTAAGTGGTGGTCCCACGCGAGGGGGAGTATTGAAGAATCTAACATCGGAAAAATAGAAATATATATATATATATAGATAATAGATAATGAGTGGTTTTACTCCTAACAATACCGAAGCCCCACACCTGTCAGACTGAATAGGTGGGAGTTACAAGTTGGGGGCACTATCAGTGTTGGAGGGAATGGGTCACTAGCTCGGCTCTATAATCTTAACGCATCTTTATTTGGAGATCTTCATCTTCATTTTCATCTAAGTTTTTTGGTTTATGACTTTCTGGGTCACAATTAGTTACCGAACAGTAACCACTTATATTCCAATTGGTAGTCACCTCGTTACATAATCATTTCTGGGTTTTCTAGATGAAGATGAAGAGAGAAGTGAAAACAAAAAAGATTAAGAGGAAGATGACGCAACCTCTCATCATCATCTTCATCTAAGGACATTTATGTTTACCTGCTAATACCATTTATTTGTTTGATACATATTGTTGACACCATATTAGACCGGAGAAATTGAAAATCACTTTTCATATGAAGTTTCATTTGAAACGTGGAGCATGAATAATGCTTGTGTCAAAAGTTGGCTCATCTATGCCATGGAACCCGATGTAATGATATTTTTTGTTCATGTTCTCATGACAAAAAAATATATGAGATGCTGTATTTCGAACCAACTTTGAAAGAACTGATAGGTTTGCTACTTCTGTGACTAGTATGAAACAATCATCATTTGGGCAATATTAGTTTTGCCCTTGTTACCCCCTTTTCAACTAAAGACATTTTATTCTAGTGCTACTGACCATATAACCTTTGACCAGTTACTCTTACGAACTACAGCTGCACCACATTAGTCGCATGTTTCTAAGCTAATAGAGTGTCCTCTACTTTGAGTAGTGCTAGCAAAGTGGTGTTAACACCCTTTTTGTCATTGGAATATACTGTACTTGTTTCCTCACTCTTTACTAATCTCTTGTATGTGCATCAAGTAACTGAACAATAGAATTATCTAATATTAATGTATCCTTATTTTTTGCCTTCTTTAGAACCTCAACAACAAGGAGATTACTGGTATGGTACTAAAAGATGAGAGTTATATGATGAAGATTATATGTGCTCTTGAAGTGCCTTGATTAGTCATGGTTCTTCTTACGCTTTGAAGCATCAAATTTGGATGTGGCATCGTAGGTTTGGTCATGCGTCCTTTGGTTATATCAAACATTTATTCCTTTTTTTGTTTAAGAAGTGTGACCCTTTAGAGTTTCATTGTGATGTTGTGTTTTGGCCAAGAGTCATTATACTACTTATCCTTTGAGTTCTACTAAGAACATTGAACCTTTTTCTTTGATTCATGTTGATGTGTAAGGCCCAGTTTCTGTGTCTACCTTATCTAACTATCGTTGGTTTGTGATTTTGGTTGATGATTATAGTTGTAAGACTTTGCTTTACTTGCTGAAAAATAAAAGTGAGGTGTCTAATTGCTTCCGTATATTTCATACCATAATACATACTCAATTTTCGTTAAATGGAGAGTTTTTTGGTCTAATAATGATGATGAATTTGTTAATCAAATATAACAGTCATACTTTGAAGATTAGGGTATCGAGACAACATGTCCTTATACACTCAATAGAACGCTATTTTTGAATGAAAATTTTGGAAAATTCTTGAAATTGCTCTTGCTTGTTTGATTAGCGCCCAAATGCAACTCGCTTATTGGGGCGATGTTATTTTATATGTTGTTTATCATTTGAATTATGTGCCTAGTGGAATCCTCAACTTTAAAATAACTTTGGATGTACTTTCTACTCATGTTGGTATCTCTCTCTCCCCCCCCCCCCCCCCCCCCCCCCCCCCCCCCCGGCCCCCCCTCCTCCTTAAAATTAGCACTGCATATTTTTGGATGTGGTGTTTTTGTTCACCTTCCTAAACATCAACGTATAAAACTCGATCTATGTGCCTTAAAGTGTGTGTTTGTTGAGTACGTACCTCACCAAAAAGGCTACAAGTGTCCTACTCATCGCTTCCATGTGACTATAGATGCCACTTTTTTTCCTGAAACTGAATACTTTTTTACTCTGCCAGTATCCATTTATCCTCTTCCAAGGGAGGCTAGTGTTGAAGAGCTGAATTGGATAGAGATATTTTTCTATCCTAGTGTAGTTTTTGCTAGAGACGTGACCAAATACGATGGTTCTGATATTGGTATGACCAGTGTAACAGCCCGTACCAGAGACCGGGATTAGATTAGTGGTTAATGACGGATTAGTGAAGTTAATCAGTGCTTAGTTGGACGCTTTCAGATGGACGGTGACGATGATCGTGACGTAGTTTGGGACGTCACGAGTTCATAGACAGGTGGCACGTTCGATTCCGACATTCGAGGGAAAAGTTATGATGTTCGGAAGTTGAAGGGTATTTTAGTAATTTGATTGAATAGGGACAAAAAGTTGACTTTTCATACGACATGGAATTTTCACGAACTTCGAGGACCGTTAGGAAAGTCTCGATTCCCTGAGTACAACGACAAGCAGCACAACGTCATTGGAGTTCAGACGACTGAGTTATGGGTCTAGGAACCGGAGGGGCAAAATGGTAAATAGCGCAATAAAAGGCATTTTGGTCATTTTTGTGCCTAGGGATCTGTGCCCAGTTAGTGTGGGACATTTGGTTGCTTGGGAGAGTGTGCCCATCAGATGGAGGCCACTTGGCCTATACTGGAAGGTTGTGGAACCCTTGTCACCGCCTTACAATTTGAACACGGGAGTTTAAAGTGTTATACGAGTTTGAGAGGAAAAAATAGAGACAGAGAGTACATCGATCAAATTCCAGTGTGTGTGTGTGTGTTTGTGTATGTGAGTCGTGTGAAGTCATGGTGATTGAGTGAGTGCCCAGAAGCTTAATTGTGATTGTGTGAGCGTGATAATGTGTTGAGTGTGTGTGAAAGGTGAAGAAAACCAGAGAAACAGAGAGAACCACCGTATCAGTTTCTGTGAGTTTGGGAGTGAGGTGAGTGGAATTAGAGATGCTCGTGTGTTCAGTGAGTAGGAAGTGACCTCAGGACGACGTGAGGACACGGTGGAGGTCACGGCGGAGGTCAGAGGAAAGGTAAGGAACATCGGATGCTCTGTTTTTCCCTTTTGTTCAGATGATCAGTCGACGAGTTTGGCTTATTGTTGAGTCACTGTGATGCTCGTTTTGAATTTTAGAGATAGTGATGACATCCAGGAACCTGAAACCGTGACTAGAGAGCATCGTGGTGGCCGGAATCAGAAACTGGAATTTCTGAGTTTTAGTTCAAAGATTGGGAGGTATGATTTACAGTGTTATTTCGCGTTTGTGTTAGTGAAATCAAACCTAAACCAAAGGATGAAACTACTGGTGAAGGAAGGAACGAAAATGGTTGGGAAATGGGTGAAAACCAGCCTCGCCGGCTCAGTTGGACCGGACCGGTCTGAATCGGGTTGGCTAGAGGTTGACGACGACACTGTAGCAGACGCGTGGCTCCCACGCGCAGCCCCTTTGGGCGGCGCATGAGGGCGCGTGGAGCCTCTTTTGGGGAAGTGTTCAATATGGTTTTCACTCTAATCGATGTAACGAACATTTTAAGATTGGTTTCGAGTCGATCGGACATTGTCTCGATAAGTTTCGGGATGTCCGAAGATTCTAGGCCTCGATTAAAAATAGTTAAAAATACGAAAAAATTACGGGGCTTTAGTATAAGCTTTATGAAGTGGTTAGTGACCTTGTTATGGGATTTGGACAGGTTCGGGAAAGTCGGTGATAGCTAATTAGCTGGGAACGGCGTAAGTGCACGTGTATCGAGACAACGGCAAAATGGTCTGTGAGTGGACTTTGCTTTCTAACTCTTGATGCATGCATATATGTTTTTATATGTTTTCTATACGTGATTCTTTGATTTGATTTATGATCTTGATGATTTACGATTTGGTACGATTTTCGAGATATTTATAGAATTATACGTTTGACGAGGTTTCGATTTATCTTGTGATTTGACGATGTTTTCGATGGTTTGATTTTGGGATTTGAAATATGATTTGATTTCAATGATTTGAAATGGATTTCGGAAAAGTGAATTTTGGGCTTGGAGCCCTGTTCATGAGATTTCGGTTTTGAAACTGGATTTTGGAAATGATATTTAGGATTTGGTTTTGAGACTTTGAAAGGAAATCTAGATTTGGGTTCGGGATGATGGTTCCGGATGCTAGCTTACGGAATCATTATTGCGAATTCGGATAAAGATTTTCTATGGTTTTCGAATGAAAAATGGTTTTGGGTTTAAAGACCCGGAAAAGAAAAATAAAAACCATTGGATCTGATTTTGAGTTTAAAGACTCGGTTGATTGACGGGGGGAGGGCCCTGGATTGATATGTTTTGAGTTTAAAGACTCGGTTATGATACCCCCTGAGGCCTGTGATTGTGTTTTGAGTTTAAAGACTCGTTGATATCCCGAGGAGGCTTGATATTGCGCATGGTTTTGAGTTTAAAGACTCGGGCGCACTTGAGATCCAGCAAACTCGTATGCTTGATGTTTTTCACTGGTTTTCACTGGTTTTCATATATTTTGGGCAGTGGCCCGAATGAATTGGATTTGATGAGTTTTTCCCATACTTTATGATTGATTTGGGATTTTGGGCCGAGGCCCTAGATTTGAATAACTGATTTGATTCGGGTTTCCCAATAATGGTTTTCATTGATGGTTTTTGATATGAACTTGATATGATCTGGTTTCATAACATTGATATGCATGCATTGGTTTTCACGTGGAGAGTAAAAATGTAATTATGTTTTCTGATAATTGTTTTCAAAACATATTATCTATTTTTGTCCACTCACAGTCTTTTCATGTTTTGGATACCCTCCAGGTTGTTACGGTGCAGGCTGTTAATTGAGAGAGACGGAGACATCACACGTACGAACCACAGTAGATTCTGCGCACTCTAGGAAGTCCGGATGCTGTTGGACGGTCGGATTGAGAATCCCTTGTCCGACTTACGTGTCACATGGAGGTTGGACATAAGTTTAGCTTTCGTGTCATGCGTAAGTTAGACGGGAACAGGACTTAACTCTTAATCCTGGGGGATTGGGGGTGGGTCTTGTCAACCAGTCCCGAAGGTTCTAATGTTCTGATATAAGTATGACTAGTCCCGAAGGTTCTTATGGTTTTGATGTTGTACTTGCATGCCAACTCACGAATGTTCTGATGGTTATAATATTGATACTGGTATGATCAATCTTGATCAGTCTTCCACACCAACTGCACCAACTAATGATCCTCATGTTGTTGATGGTTATGAGGTATGTACTAAGTATGAGGTTAAAACCCAGCAATGTAATAAGTATGAGGTAATACATGCCAGTTGTATCTAGTGATGGCGATGGCGACATGCATTACCTACCTCCTTAGAGTACTAGGGGCAAACCACCAGAGAGATATTCACCTAAAAATTCAAAGATGGTGAAGTAACCTATTGCAAATTATGTCTTTATAGGGCATTTACCATGTGTGATTCAAGCCTCTGTGAATCAAATGTTGGCTGCCACCACTCCTATAAGAGTATAACATGCACTTAGTGACACAAACTGGGCAGTGAATGAGGGGATGATGGCACTGGAACGAAATCAAGCATGGGACATTATGTCCTAACCATAAGGGAAGAAACATGTTGGTAGTAAACGGGTGTTTACAAGTTAAACATACGCCAGATGGTACAATTGACTAGTACAAAGTAAGGTTAGTTGCCCGTGGTTTTGCTCAAACTTATGGAATTTCTTACCATAATATTCAGGTTTTATTGCAATTGCTGCAAATTTTGATTAGTCATGGAGCAGTATGATATAAAATTTACTTTTTTACATCGGGATCTGTCTACTCTTATCATTTATTTTGATGACATGATTGTTACTAGAGATGATATATACGAAATGACTATGCTAAAGTCTAACTTGGCATTTGAGTTTGATATGAAAGGTTTTGGTGGCTTACAATATTTTTTGGGCATTGAAGTTATTCGATCAAAGAAAGGGATATGTTTGTCACAACAAAAATATGTTCCTGACTTATTGAAGGAAACAAGTATACTTGACTATCAACATTTTGGTACACTTATTGAGAAAAACCATGACCTAGAAGAATTTCCGAATCAAGTTCCTACTAATAAAGGGTTTGATTTACTTTTCACTGCTTATGCAGTTAGTGTGGTAAGTTTTTTTATGCATAATTCTAGTGAAGTCCATATGAATACAGTTGTTCAAATTTTACGGTATTTAAAGTGAGCACTAGGAAAGCTCTTATTGTCAGGACCCACCCCGGTTTCACCCCGAAACCCGAGGTAAATCCTGCTCCCGTCTGACTCTCCGACACCTCACCAAAGTATTCAGTCAGACGGAGGAGAACTATACAATACATCCCGAAGTAAAAAGTTTACAGAGCATAGTTCTAAGTACAAAAGAAAAGAAAAACTGATAACAGTATACGCACACGAA